>BPTQ01000002.1:161088716-161221829 GCA_019973895.1 Chrysanthemum seticuspe
TTTTTGGAAGACAAGAGGAGGAGGGATATCACACAAATGCTCGAGAATTCCCTGTGACTCTCTTGGGATTGGGACAAGGTCCTCAACACTAGACTTTATGAATTCGTCCGATTCCTTTTCAGGAACAGTGTCGAGATGCTCGTCCCCCATAATAAGAGAGTGAGTGTGAATCTCGGGTGTGATAGCAGTTGTTTGAGATGGAATCTCAACTGCAGGGATATCAACTGACTGAGGGAGTTGAGAAGTATTATCTTTAAAAGGATAAAAACTCTCCTCGTCATCGTCATAAAGAGCTGCCTTGAGAAATTGGGAACGTCTTAGAGCTGCTTGCTCTAGGACTAATGATTCTTCCCTAGATTGGCGGGCCTTTTGCTCTTCGGCTAGCAATTCTCCCATGGACTTTTCACCACTCACTTGATTCTTAAAATTTTGCATCATATCATTAAGTGATTTCATTGTGGTTTCAAAATCCTGGGAGATTTCATGAGACAACGGCTCAGGTGGAGTTTGAACCGTATATTGCTGTGGAGGTTGGAAATTTTCAAATATGTGAGAGTCATGATTATTACAAGGAACTGGGTTCCCTATTTGACAATCAGAGCTGAAATGGGGACCTCCACAGTAGTCACAACAGTAAAACTGTTGAGTCTGGATAGGTGAATCATATGGATTTTGGTCATAACCAAAGTTCTGAGCATCATTGGAAAACTGTTCATAGACAAACGTGTTTCCAGATTGACACTCAAATCCTTGGTGGGGACCTCCACAAGATTCACAACAGAAGTGTTGATCATATGAATATTGGTCGGGCTGGGGTGGGTAATTGGAAAAGTTTGAGGAGTCGTTAAATGAGTTCTGATTAGGATCATAATCAAATGAATTCCTTGAACCACAAAATAAACAACTCCCGTTATGAATATCATTACCACATTGTACACATGTACACCAACGACAGGGTGAACCATAAAGAGGCTCACCACAACCGACACAAGGAATAAACGATTGCATTTGATAATTATGAAGAGGAATCAGTTTATCCAAAGAATCAACAAAATCAACATGGTGATCCGGATGACTATCAAGTCTCGAAGAACATTCAGAAAGATCAGGAGGTGGGACAAGTGGTGTGCTCTGAGAGCTAGCAATTTCCACCACTTCCGTTATGGTCTCCGGTTCTGGTCCTTGAGAAACGTGAAGATTAGGCAAGTCATTCTTGCTAGTCACCGGCGTTTGAACGGGTTCATCGTAATCAATTCTAATTCTCGACCTTTTTTCATCGGTTTGAATTTGTTCGATTAGATTACGGGCTCTATCTTCAAAGAAAGTGTCCTCGTAATCCTCGATGGGTGCTTGGGGTAGCTCCGACGTTTGAACTGGTTTGTCAAGATTAGAATGTATTTCAGGTTGTGGCGGGTGGTCGAAATAACTTAGAAAAGCATTTTTGATGGATAATTCGCACGAATTGCAAAATTCGCTTGAACTAGGACCTCCACACCGCTCACACACATATCTGACGATGAAGTTGACGAATGTCGACATAAGAATTAAACATATAGAGGATTAAGAAGAGAATCAAATGGTTATGAGGATAAAGACGAGTAGAATCAAACGGTACGAGGGGGTAAGAGAAATAGAATCATACGGATAAGAGGAATGAGAAGAATATTTTTGTGTTTTTTGGATAAGAAAATATAAACATATACAGATGGATGGTATGAACAAAGAGTGAATATCCAAATCACTAATCTGCTAGACGTAAGATTATCAGCACAGCTCCCCGGCAGCGGCGCCAGAAATTTGATGCGCGCAAAACCGTCAAGTTCTCTCACGCAAGCGTAAGAAAACCTAAAACAGCTTAAGCACGAAATCAATGAAGATCTGAGGAGTATAGAGTCTCCCCGGGTCGTTATGTCCCAGCGAGCTATGCAATGGATTATCAAACGTTTAGTGATCGAGGAATTTGAACGATAAAGGGATTTGATTATGATTTATGAAAACTACAGAAAAAGGACATAAAATACAAGAGCTAAAATGAAAATTAAAGGAAATTAAAAAGATTAAAGATATTAAATAAACGCTATCACTATATTTAAAGTGATGAACGTTTAAAACCTAAAACGTACGTTTAATTTAAAAACTACGTAACGTACAAAATAAAACGTGAAAATTACACTAGATAAATCCTAAAAATAGGAAAAATACATTTTTACAAACCTAAAGATATAAGAAACTTTATAGAAAAAGAAAATTATTTTTATAACTAATTATGTAATTATTATTAATTAAAAACTATTTTAACTATTTATTAAATACTCTAAAATAGGAGAAAATAGGAAATAAGGCTAGAAAAATAAGATTAAGACTTAGAAAAATCTAAAATATGATAAAACTATTTTTAAAACTGAAAATATATTTTTCACACTTTTTATATATTCATTATTAATTTAAAACTATTTAAAACTAATTTAAATTATTAAAAATACCAAATAAAAGGAGAAAAATATGGAAAAATACTTTTTAGGCTTTTTACATTTATCTAAACTTAAGAAAAATGAAAAATTATTTTTTAAAACCTTTTCTTAATTATTTGTATTAAAAGCTAATTAAAAATACTTAAAAACTAGTTTAAATGGAGAAAAATACCAAACAGACTTGGAAAAATCTGAAAAATTCAAGGAAAGCTTAAAATAAAGTACTGAATCTAGAAAAAATATAAAAAACAGGGGTAGTGTGGAAGAAATTACAACTGCTATGCAAAGAGCTTAAAAATAAGCAATTTAATAAGCCAAACCAAGGCTAATAAGCTCCAACTGCTTACAGAAACTATAAACTGCTAAAATAACTCAAATTGAACTAAAATAAACAACTCCAAACTACTGAATAGCAACTAGCACAGCTTTGAATGATTTTGAGTTTAGTGCTAAAACAGGTTCAGGGTATCAATTTTCAGCCTAAGAATAAGCTGCTCCAATAAGCCAAACTCAAAACCAATTGTGGGAGTCTAAACTAGACCTGGGTGGCTTCCTTTAAACCAAAAATTAGCCTGGGACAAGCCAAACTGAGCTTGTGACAAGCTATGCAAAAAGCTTAGAAAACTCAGCTTGACTGAGTTCAGTGAACAGGGCACATAAGCCCCAAAAGACAAGCTAATTTGAGGCTTCTAAAAAATTCACAAAAATATACAGAAATAGCAATCAGCAGATAAACCAGTTGAAGTTTCTAAAACAAGAAGTTTCACTTGAATTGACCCAATATTGAACACAAGAAAATTCATTCTAGTTTGGTATAAACTGACTTTTTTTAAATTTTGACTTCTTAACCAGAAATGCAACTTTGACTTATTTGAGATTTGCAACCAATTAGATGAACTAATATTGATGTATTATGATGGATTGAAGCTACTGCAAGCAATGTTTCTCAATTTCACACACTAAACAAGCTTATGATTTCTTAAAATCTCACAGAACAGTACCTAGGACAGATTCACATGAAGTTTGACTTTTGAGGTATGCAGGCACAGAGTTAAGACTCAAATGATTCTAGCAGACCTAGTTAAAACTGAACAGACATAGGATAAACACAAGTCACAGCTAAAACTCACATAAACCTACTGAACCAAACACCCTTATATGTTACTGAATTGCAAATTTGAATAAGCTAAACACTACACTAGCTAGAATTAATAATCAAACTAAGTTATAATCACTTGAATACAACTATTTGAACAGATTTCAACTAATTATAACTGCAAGAACAAATTATACTGTTAAACTTGAGTACAACTTACAAAATGTTCCTAGCCACTGTGGCTTGAATTCACTGAACCAATGAGCACAACAACCTACTACCCTATCTATACCAACCCCATTAACTCTGAATCAACCTCAACCCAGCTCTGCATCACCCTTGTCTCATTTCCATGCCTGTTTGAATCAAATTCACTGCACCATTGACTTTCGTTGACCAAAATCCACATTTGCTTGGAATATAAATGCAAGCTTGCAAAAAGCTGTAAGAAGCTTTTACAAGCTTGTTTGAACTGAGAGATAAGCTTTTAAACGTTTGAACATAGGATTTCGAAATTTAAAATTGCCACAGTAAACATGAAATTTGAAATATAAACACAGACTTGAATTGATACTCGAAAATGTTTGTAATACACTTGATTAACTAATATAACACTGGAAATTACAACTTAAACATATTTAAGACATAGAAATCTAAATAGCGACATACACATTAAAAATGAAAACTAAGTACTCCACTCTTCTTCTTGCATCTCTTGGCCTTTTATACACCCAAGTATCCCTCTCTCTCTTTTCTGAAAAGATCCCACCAACAAAAATGACCATTGGATCACTGAGTTTAATCCTAGCCGTTTAAAGCATTTTGGCGCCAAAACCATATTTAACCGTTTGTGAGATTGAGTGAGGTTTTGGAGGTGCATTAAATGTACCTTGGCTCTTTGTGTTTGGAGGGGGGGGAAATAGGGGTGATGATGGTGAGGAGGTGGAGTGTGGTCAGGTGGTATGCAGGAATGGTGATGATGGTGGTGTTCACGTGAGGAGGGAAGGGCATGGGTCAAACCCATTTGACCGGGGTTTTAATAACAGGTGTGGGTTGGATTCGGGTATAAAACCGGGTACAGGTTTGGGCTGGGTAAATGGTTTGGGCCCAAGGTGTAAAAGGGTCCAATTGGTAAGGTTAACACATAAGGACCAAATTTGCAATATTGGGAAATCCAAGGACCAATCATGTAAATTATGAAAAGTAGTCAAGGGGCTGGTCTTGCCAACTTTAATAATCCAAGGGTTAGTTTTTGACATTTTTGAAATTCCCAAGGACTAATTTTGACCAATTTAAAAGCTCAGGGACCAAACTGTAATTTCTCAAAACTTTTTACATTTTTCACCAAAGGACCAAATTTGACAAGTTATGATTTAAAAAGGACCTTTGATGATTTTTCTTTTGAAATTTTGGCTCAGGGACTATTTTTGACAATTTTATAAACTTGGGGGACTAAAACTGCAATTTTTGCAAATTTGAAATATTTTTCATCTGATTTTGATATTTTTGTATTTAAAACACATAAAACACTGATTTGTGATATTTTGATCATTTTGATGTGTTTCTGAGTGTTTTCAGATGAATTTGCAGTTTAAATGGTACAAAAATGATGAGTATTTACACACTCATCAGTAACCAATCTCCTAAACAAGATTGGAGACAAGAAGAATTCGGGTCTTCAGATGAGGAAGGAGATGGAGATTATGAGGTGACGTGCACTTTGAGATCAAGCCACAGTTTATGCAGGAGTTAAGGGACAATCCCTTTTTCGGAGGCAAGACCGAAGATGCCCACGAGCATGTGGACAAGGTTTTGTACATCGTGAGCCTTTTCAACACACTGGGTGTTTCTCATGATGCGGTCATGCTCCGAGTGTTTCCGATGACACCCACTGGAGCTGCGAAGAGGTGGATTGATAGGTTGCCAGCTGGGACAATCAACACATGATACCTCCTCAAGAGAGCCTTCATTCAAAGATATTGCCATCCATCAAAGACGGCAAAACAACTTGAGGAAATTCAAAACTTCAAGCAAGACGAAGACAGAGGTTGATAAGTTCTTTGACATCATGAATGTTTTCGAAGAAGAACAAGTCAAGATTGTAGCTTACAAGTTACGTGGAGGAGCTGGAGCTTGGTGGCAAAATGAGCAAGACAATCGTTGTTGGGAATTGGAAATTTTATTGTGAAGCACCGATCACCCCAAGTATAATCTAGCTTAAGTTAGCTCGTAGACATATAGTTTATTATGTTAGTTGTTAGTAAGTTATTAGCTTAGTTTTTGTCTAGTGCAACACCGTGGAGGAAGGACGAGTCTTTACCCACTGTATACCTGATCCACAGGCCGTCAGGAGGTCGTTTAGTTTGTAACCTATATATACCCTCTACCTTACAAGGTAGAGGGTTGGATGTTCATTTGGAATCTAACCTTCCATGAGTTTATCTTTCTAGAATATCCCACTTTCTCTCTCTCTCTAAACCATCTAAATTATACACCCCATTTGTGTTTGTTTGTATGTTTGTGAAATCCAATATGTTACAAATGGTATCAAGAGCCATGGTTTGATCATCTCTTACATATCTTTGGATTTCTAGTGGTTTTTAGATGGTTTTTGAATTTGAAAAAGTTTAGTGGTTTTTGCATCATTTGGTTCATTTCTAGTGTTAAAGTTTGAATTTTGGGTGTACTTTTGTGTTTAGAATCATTGTATGTGCTTGGGTTTTGATTTGGTAAGCTTGAATCACTGTGGTTGAGCTCGTTTTGGATTAAAAAGTGTGTTTTTGAAATGTTTCTTGGTAGCGACTTGGTTTTCGGAGTGAATTTCATCTTAGCGACTTGCTTCAGTAAAAGGTAGCGAGTTGTAGTGCTTTTTGGTAGCGACTTGTCTTTTGAGACAAGCCGACAAACAGTACATTTAGTGGATTCTCCACTACGGGTAGCGACTTGGTGAAGGTAGCGACTTGCTTTCAATTTTGTTAGCGACTTGTACTTAAGTTTCTTAGCGATTTGGTGTTAGCGACTTAGACCTTAGCGAGTTGCTATTTAGCGACTTGACTACTTAGCGACTTGGTGCTTAGCGACTTGCTGTCAAAATCCGTAGCGACTTGTCTTCTTTATTCATAGCAACATGGTGTTATGGTTCTTAGTGAGTTGTCTTGTTAGCGACTTGTTTATATAGCAATTTGGTAAATTGATTCAAGTTACTCATATCTTATATCCATCAACACCATGTCTTACATCACTGACCCTTTAATCTCCAAAGTGCTTGAACTCTATGATACCTCACAGAACAATGGAACTGGTTGCTACTCTGAATGTTCTACCTTGAATGATTCAACTAATTATGATCAAAAGTCTTCACCTTCTGATTCAAACTTCAACGAATCACACCTGTCAATGACCCATGATGCAAAGCATACGGAATACAACATTGAGTCCTTTCAACTACTTCATCAGCACCTCACACAACTGTTATCCACCACTATGACTCGAACATGCAGTGCTCTTTTTCGTCAAGACTTACCCACTTTGACAAAAACTGTGTTGTTGAACTTAGAACAACTAAAGCTTCAAATTTCCAGAAAGAAGGTACTAATTGATGATTCTAATGTTGTACTTCAAGTAATCTACAACCAATTTCAACCATTTATCAAGGGGGAATATTCCGCAGACTTTGATCAACACGTAACTGGAATTTCATTCAAGAAACATACTGGAATGGAAATTCATGAGTTCATCAACACATATATATAACTTATGAATAGTATGGAAGTGTACATTAAGACAGCTGCTCAAGGGACATATAATTTGAATGAGTTGAATGGGTGTCATGATAAAGTTAGGGAAATTTGTGATATTTCGGGTAATGGATCAGTTGAAAGAACGGATGCTGTTGATGCTGAATGCAGAATTTCATATACAACAATGAATGATGTAACTGGCTGTACTGAACACAAAGGCTCAGAATCTGAAAAGCCTGAAATTGCTTGCATGTCAGTGACTCCTGTTGTGCATAAGGTGAACTCAGATGCCATACCAACAAATGAACATGTGTCATACACTGAGGTACCCTTGACTGGTCTTATCTCTGAACATGATATTGATAAATGTGTTTTGGTTGAGCCTGAATCTAAAACCTTTAAAACAAACGACATGGTTGAAAAAGAGGTTTACGATGAACTTTCAAACAAATACTCAATTTTTGAAAAACATTGTATTTCCTTGGAAATTGCAATACAACAAAGAGAAGAAAGTTTTCGTGCCACAAAATCTTGCATAAATCCGGAATTCCCAGAATTTAGAGATTTTTTTGAAATTAACCACTTAAAAACCCAGATTCAGGACAAAGATTCAACCATATACAATCTGAAATTACAACTCTCAGATCTGCATAAGAAATGTAATTTAGAAATGAGCAATCCAAATCATGAGGTGAGTAGTACACTTAAATCTAGGAATGATGAATTGGCTCTGTGTGTGTCCAACCTATTGAGGGAAAATGAGTACTTAAGAAAAAACTTATTAGAGAACAATTCCAAGTTGATAGATCAAACTAATTCCTTTTTGGTTGACATTGATGCCCTCAAAGCCCAAATTTAGGATAAGAGCTTCACTATTGTTGCCTTAAAAAATGAGCTTAGAAAATCTATTGGAAATAGGGTGAACACTAACTTTGCAAAACCATCAACCTTGAGACCCTCTCCCTAGTCTCCGGCATAGGAACCAAATGTGCACTTTTGAGTCTAGAGCCAAGAGATCGTCCACAATATCTCATTAGGACACTTAATTCTTGAAGACTCACAGTTTCACACAATATGGAATGTGAGAATATATTTTATGAGTCCTTCGCATTATCTTTGTGGTATTGCCAGAACATCTGAGTGATATGCAAACATTTTCACAATGAAGATGGAAAGCCTTCTGGAGCCAACATCAAACAAGCTCCTGGTGGGTGGCATGTGAGATCTATCTAATAGAACAACCATGTGACAACTGAACAGAAACAATGGGGCGATTCAACCTGTTGAATCAATCCTGGTTCAGGTTATGGATTGACGGATACCTTTGAAAAACCGGTCGTTGTGCTTAAAAACTCTTTTCTTTAGCACATCGACTGTGTACTAATATTTCAAAATAAAAGGTGTTTATGATTGATAATTGAGTTTCCTTAAAACCTTCGTTGTATTGCAAAGACAATTTATATTGAGCAATACATGATTATTTTTCAAATCTCTTTTCATCAATCAGTGAATCTCAATTCGCTCGTTCACTCACTCCGTGTTGTCTTCTTTGAGATGTTCCGGTTTGAGAACAGCTAGAGCAGCTGCGAAACCCTATCAAGGAAATTCTTAGGAATTATACCTGATCATAGGCAGTACTTGTACTGATCAACGGGGAACCGTGGGCCGTGTACCTCAATTCAACGAAAGTGATCAAAGACACTCTCCTGCGATTTATTGCTAACTGTTGTATGCAGGTACACCCTACGTTTGCAGCTGATCAGAATGAAGCAGTCAATCCATAGCCACATGCTCACACAACACATTCATTTCCAAAGAAATCATGATTAGTGCATCAATGACTCTGATATTATCACTCCATGCTTCTGCTACGCTGTTTCCAATATCATGAATCAACGAAAGCTTCCGCTACTCTGATAAGAAGAAATCATGATCCAGAATGTGTGCATGTCGGTCCAAATGTCACAACTTCATATGCTGGCAACACAACAATGGGTGATGCTGAGATTTACTATGGCTGATGATCTCTAGTAATGCTCAAAGGTCATCAATATGGATCAACTCAATAACCTCCACGAAATATACATTGTAGTTGAACAATGATAAAATCACCACAGAAGCACATAGTATGAATACTTTGATGAAGTGAAGTCTACGAGCTCAAGACTGAAGATTTATTAGAATGCTAGGATTCACAATGTAATTCATGGGTGACCTCCCTTAGGGGGAGATTGTTGGGAATTGTAAATTCTATTGTGAAGCATCGGCACCCCAAGTATAATCTAGCTTAAGTTAGCTCGTAGACATATCGTTTATTATGTTAGTTTTTAGTAAGTTATTAGCTTAGTTTTAGTCTAGTGCAACACCGTAGAGGAAGGACGGGTCTTTACCCACTGTATACCTGATCCACAGGCCGTCAGGAGGTCGTTTAGTTTGTAAACTATATATACCCTCTACCTTACAAGGTAGAGGGTTGGATGTTCATTTGGAATCTAACCTTCCATGAGTTTATCTTTCTAGAATATTCCAGTTTCTCTCTCTCTCTAAACCATCTAAATTATACGCCCCATTTGTGTTTGTTTGTATGTTTGTGAAATCCAATATGTTACAATCGTAGGAGACAATGCAAGTATCCAATCAACACATGGCCAAGGATGAAGAGAATAATGAAAGGTAGGTTTTTACTCCCTAATGTTGAACAAATTTTATATCAACAATATCATACTTGTGTTCAAGGGAAAAGAACTGTGGTGGAGTATACGGGTGAATTCTTAAGGTTACAAGCTAGGTGTAACTTGAACGAATCGGAGGAACAAGTGGCCGCTAGGTATTTGAGTAGGTTGAATCAATCAATTTAAGAAGAATTAAGCCTCTTGAACATTTTGACCGTTGATCAAGCTCAAACTTTAGCTATGAAGGTTGAGAGGTCAATGTCTAAACGGGGTTCAAATCTTGAAGATACATTGGAAGAGAATTCATACTCTACTAAGGTAATTGCATCTAATCAAACTCAATTGACCGTTGGAACTAATCAAACTTCTAGTATGAATTCTCTAGTTGTGGCCAGTGGAAGTGGTGCGACTAAACAGGTTGTGGCTAAAAAGATGGATTCTAATCCATATGAAAAGCCTATGCCTTCTAAATGTTTTAGGTGTGGTTTACTGGGTCATAGGTCGAACACTTGTCCTAATCAGAAGATGAGTGCTTATGTTGGGGAAGTTCAACAAGGTGGCATGAGAATTGATTTTGGTGATGATTTGAATCATATTGATGAATTTGCTTACGTCGAAGGCGAAGTTGTAAATTTGATGGTGCAATGTACTTTGTATGCAACAAAGATTGAAGATCTCACACAAAGGAACAAGATTTTTGAAACTAAGGTAGTGTTTGATAAAAACTTAATGTGTCTTAATTGAAAAATAGGTAAGTTAATTAAGTCATCAAATGGATGTTTGTTTAGTGCTTAAAACTAACATGTGACTTTCTAGAAAAAGCCATGGAGATGAGAGTCTACAAATTAAGTCATCCATTTTTTCCTAATTTTACATGTTTAACCTCCCACTTCTTAACTTTATTTCAAATAAAAGGGTATAATTGTAATTTTTACTAATTCAGACACTTTATTCAGCACACAAAACAAACAACCATTTATTCATCTACAAACAGACATCATATATCTAGACAGACACTTTAATTTAACAGGACTTAATAAAAAAACTAAACAAACAGGCCCTAAGTGTGTGATTAAAGACAATGTTTGCTTATTGATCATTGATGGTAGGAGTTGTGAAAATCTTGTTTCCAAAGAACTGGTGATGGTGTTGAAGTTACCAACCGAGCAACATCCTAGTCCATATAAGTTAGGTTGGATAAAGAAATGTCCCGAAGTAAAGGTGGATGAGGTTTGCAAGGTTCCAATTGCTATTGGAAATTTTTATCGTGATGAGGTGCTTTGTGATGTTGTGGACTTGGGTGCTAGTCATATTTTGTTAAGGAGACCATAGAAACATGATGTGGATGCAATACATAGAGGCAAGAATAATTTTTATGTGATTAAGTGGTTTGGGAAAAAGATAGCTATTTTTTCCCAATGGTACGAGACCACCGGATTTGAAGACCTTGGAGGCTCAAGACTGCAAGAACTCGAGGGCGAGTTCTTCTCAAGTGAGGGGGAATGATGCGTACAAGGTTCAAGGTCGAGAGACGTAGTTTGTGGTTTAACTACGGCATAACCCCAAGCCAAGATTACGTCGTAAATCTTTGTTAAATTTTGGTTTATGTTCAGTGTAGCAACTACCCCGTAGTTGATAAACTCAATTACGTTGTAGTTGAGTAGGTTCACATTCGGTGTAGAAGTTACGCCGTAGTTGATTAAATCAATTACGCCGTAATTAAATTAGTTTACTATTGTAGTGTTAGTTACGCCGTAGTTGATAAAACCAACTACGCCGTAACCTTAGTTGGGTATATTTCCTATTTTAGTTTTTGAGTCTGTTTTGGACAAGTTTTTCTTGTTTGTTCCCCAAATTTGGCTTCCCTATAAATGTAGGGCTTAAGTTTATTGTTATATATTCAGAAAATCATTAATAAAGATTTATTTTAGAGTCTTTACTCTTGTTTTGGGTTTTATTCTTGTAAGGTGCGCCTTGGTTATCACCTTTGGATTATGATTTATCTAAATTCGCTTCCGCGTCATGCGTCAAAATTAGAATACTTTTATACTCATTTGATCATATATATAATTCATGAAAATGCTCTTTAGTGGACTTATTTCCTAATAAACTGATGAAGTATAAAAGAAATTTGAGCAAGAGAACTAATATTATATTTTAAAAAAGAGTAAATTACACCGTTCGTCCCTGTGGTTTGCGTTGACCGCAGGGTTTAGTCCTTTGACCAAAAAAATTGCACCGTACGTCCTTAAGTGTGAAACGTTATGCGCCGTTCGTCCCTCCATCCATCTGGGCCTACTAACGGTCGTTAAGTCTTGTTAACCTGAGGGTATAATCGTCATTTCAACACCATAAGGACGAACGGTGCAAGGACGAACTGTGTATATATACCACAACACACACACCTCCTCATTTACTTTCTCTCTCTATAAAAACACACACCTCACCCTCTCCTCTCTCTCTATAATTTTCGGCCACCGCCGCCTCACCGCCGGCAACCACCCCTCACCGCCCACTCCAAAATACTCCCCACTACACCCTCTTTCCGATCTACTACGTTACGCGCCTCAAACCACCGTATTTTCTTGTTTTGGTAAGTAGGTAAG
This sequence comes from Chrysanthemum seticuspe, assembly GCA_019973895.1. Taxonomy (NCBI): domain Eukaryota; kingdom Viridiplantae; phylum Streptophyta; class Magnoliopsida; order Asterales; family Asteraceae; genus Chrysanthemum; species Chrysanthemum seticuspe. The sequence goes on from BPTQ01000002.1 coordinate 161,101,302, forward strand.
TAGATTAATGGGTTTGGGTGCTAAACCACCCCCGCGCCACCACAGATGCAATAATGACCCCGCCACCACTCACCACCATCATCTCCTTTCTCTCTTCTCCAAGAAACCATCATGGGATCTCACCACCATCATCTCCTTTCTCTCTTCTCCAAGAAACCGTTTCTGATGATGATGATGATGTTTACAGTTGATCGAAACATTATTGTTTGATGATTACCTATATATGCTTTGATGAAACGAGAAGGTATATATATATCAGAATGATTTTAAAGGAAGAGGATGGTTTTTAGCTTTAAGAGTAATTTATTTGTTAGATAAGAAGAGTATCGATGTTGTAGTTACCCAATCTCATGAGTTGAAGCTACAGAAGACTAGCAATAAAATGATTAGTTTCCATAATAGAGTTCAACGCAAAAAAGTCTTGAAAAGGAGTTACAATTATGCTGCAAAAAAGACAAAGTCTTAAGGTACAAGTTGATGTGATGAGGAGTGTTGTTAATGCAACTGAGGTTGTTTTGAATGGTGATAATTTGATGAAGTCTGTTTGATTAAAGATGTAATTAGAACTTAAAAGATAATCATGTATAGGTAATGCATCTGCTAGCACATATAGTTTCTTTCTTTCGGGTCTTTTGATCCAATCTTATTCTTGTATTAAGTTGTGGTAACTCTTTTGATCCAATCTTATTCTTATTCTTTCGGGTCTTTTAATACATATATATTAAACTTCATTCACATGTATCTAGCAAATGTTTTGAATCTGGCTAGTGGTTGTGATCCACGGCAAAAACGAGCTTGTGCAACCATGTTAATCTAAACTCGATGAAACTGGATTATTCAGTAGCTTGACAGAAGATAGTATTTTTAGTATTTTTAGTAGTGAGGGTATTTTAGTATTTTTACCCGACTTTAACAGTCAAACTTAACGTTTTTTGGTCAAGGGACGAACGGCGCATAACGTTTCACACTTAAGGACGTACGGTGCAATTTTTTTGGTCAAAGGACTAAACCCTGCGGTCAACGCAAACCACAGGGACGAACGGTGTAATTTACTCTTGAAATAATAATGGATTCTGATAATATTATAGTAGTTGATATGGCAACACAACAAAACAAACTAATTGAAAAATCTCTAATAATATTGTAGATGAGATGGCAGATGCATTAGCATTAAAGGATGATGAAAAGAGCATCACATGAGATGTTTACCTGAATAGACCGTTCCTTTTATGATACTAGATTTTGTTTTCAAAAATGCTTTAGGCTTTCGTGCCAGAACTCCGAGTATTTTGCTGCTCCTACCAAGGTATGGATACTTTTTCACTATGTCGAGTGCAATATCTAAAAGATATGACGGTTAGTTTGAAGAGGAAATGTTAACAAAATGAACAATTAAACCAAAAGCAAAAAACTGGAGTATAAAGATTTTTCATTTGCATGAATAATTAATGAGAAAAATTAGTTTTTTTTTTTTTTTTTTTTTTTTTTTTTTTTTTTTTTTTTTTTAATTAGAGCGTCTCCAATTAATGGTTGAACACACTTACATATCATCATCTCTATTTTGCAGAAATTTTTTACAAATGCATTAAATCATAAACACTTTACTAGATTTTCACATCAACATTTTAATATTATCACATATCATCTATCTATTTATGTTGTACTATGGTATATGTATACAATTGGTGTGAACAATGCCATTTAGGAGGGGGAAAATTACAAAACACCTCCTTAAATTATGTGACGAGTAACGATAGTTATTTTATAGTTTTAGCTATATATGATTTTTATATAACAAATTCTATAACTCAAATATCTAAAAATTATCTAGTGATTTACTTATAAAAAAATATAATGTTGAAAAGGCTTTTAAATTGCGATCAAAATGATTGCAATACTTTTGACTTACGTACAATCTTATTAAAAAATGTTGAATTGTAATATACGTTATTTTGCCAAAAAAAGTTTCAAAACGCATCCTCATCCTATCTATTAACTTTAGAAAAACTACCCAAAAGTTTTGAAAATAACGCCTCAACCCTAATTATGCTGCAAAATATCCCCTAAGCCTAGCCTTTTATATATTAACACCCTCAACATTTAAACAACACCATTTGACTACTTGCGGTTTAATAATAATACAAAATAGCCTTATTAAGTTTTATATTTTGACACCCAAAATATTAAGAAACACCCTTTTAAATTTACCATCAACATAAAGTAGTCCCTACACCCATTAATTTTTATATTTAACACTTACCTTAAAAGTATAACAAAATAGCCATTAAAACAATTGATTTCTATGATTTTACTTCTTTACGTTATTTTCTTTCTATCATTGTTAACACTTTTTTGTTAAAAAAGTATATTGTTGTGATAACTTTATTCCTTAGCTAAAAGAAAAATATTTTTGCATTCATTGCAACACGCGAGCGTAAATAATCTCGTTAGTCATGAATGGCAAACTAATACTATGTAATGTGAAATGTTCCAAGAGAATGCACATATTACCATCTAAAATAAAAGAAATTGCAACTTTACAGCCTAACTCTTTCGGAATGGGCATAGTTGTCCCACTATTATGATAAAATACAATGGATTAACGTCTCACCCTAGTATCAAACTTGGCACCTCTAGCTTGGGAAAGAAATACTTTGCCATTTGAGCTAGCCTAAATGACATCGTCATTTCATCCCCACTGTATTGTATATAAGCTTAACATTGTATTCTTAGGGCCCGTTTGTTTGAGGACTTTGGAATAGCTTTTGTATTTAATAAGACATTTAATACTTGTTTGTTTCTTTCTTTTATAAAAGGAATAATTCTTTGAATCATAGATTGATAGTTAAGCATTTCACATGATTTTATGTACTTTATAGGCCATTTTCTTTTATCTCTCGTTGGACCTAATTTTATTATTTTATAGTATAAATTATATATTTTATATAAAATTTATTATAAAACATATAATTTCTCTCTCCTAAACCTACCTTAAATTCAAATCCTATACCAAATCCAAACCCACTTATAAACCAAACGGGCTCTTAATTTTTATTTTATTTTTTTTTTATTTTTTTTAAAGAGCAAATGAAATGAAAGCAAAAAATGTAAAGAGCGTGTAGAAGTAAAAGAAAGAAACTTGTGTATTATTTGTTGAGTTAATTACATAAATTGTCCTTATGGTTAGGCTATAGTTGCAAGTTTCGTTATTAACTCTTAAAAGTTACACCATTCGTCTCTTTGTTTGTCTATTTTAAGTTGATCCTTTGACAATAATGACGTCAGTTCTGTTAGTTAAATCCGGTCACCATGTGGCAACGTTAGTCACTTAGTCCATTTACGTTTTTATACACGTTTTTATACACATCTTCATTTACGTTTTTATACACGTTTTTTTATACGTCTTTATTTACGTTTTTATACACGTTTTTATACACAGTTATATACACGTTTTTATACGCGGTTTTATACACGTTTTTATACGGGTTTTATACAAGTTGTTATACACGTTTTTATATACAATTTTATACACGTTTTTATATGCGCTTTTATACACGTCTTTATTTATTTTGCGGTTATTATTGTTGCATCGACTTTAATCCCAAAAAAAAAAAAAAAAAAAAAAAAAAAAAAAAAACTTTCACTTCTTCCTCTCCATTTCTCCCACTTGCACTTCTAAATAAAACATGAAAACATTACTAGATAATTTTATGGGAAAACATTAATTTAAACACGTCTCTGTTTTTCACAAAATACTTTGTGGAAAACAAAAGTGTTTTTCCCCAACTAAACGCACCCTACAATTTTTATTTTTCTTTCTTTCATTCATTTTTTTTCTCAAATACTGTAAAACTCTTATTTGTTAATCACTAGTAAACACCACGATTTACATCTCCTACTATAGACTAATGATTAATGTGAATAAAAGTCAATTATGAAAATTGGTGTGAAAATTTACTGTATATATTAGATATGAACCAAAGGTGTGAGGGTATAATTTAAAGATGTTTTTTCTACATCAAGTTTTATGTCACGCTTGGTAGACATATTGGAGATTACGCAAAAGCAAGAAAAAGCACTCATTCTTATAATAAACACCACACATTAAAATATCTTATATATATAAAAAAAAAAAAAAAAAAAAAAAAAAAAAAAAAAAACTGTTAAAGTAAAAATACACTGTTTATCCCCGAACTTGTACCCAAAATACCCGTTGAGCCCTTTAAAGAGAATTAAAAACACCCAAAGTCTCTACTAATCACTTTTTATATCACTGAGTGTTTCTTTGACTAGATTCCTTGCATATGAGGGTATTTTGGCCATTTCACCAAGTTATGTTTATAATTTAATAAGTTAATTACATAAATCGTCCATGTGCTCGTCAGGTGGCTGATCTGGCGTTGACGTGTGACGTGACAAAACTAAAAATAATTAAAATTTCCTTAGCAAGGTTCGAACTCGGGTCACCACGTTTACAAAACCAACACCATTGTTTCTTTTATTTATTTATCCAATTGTTTGGGCCAAAAATAATTAAAATTCAATTGGCAAGGCTCAGGTCACAACGTTTTAAAAAAACCATCACCTTACTACTAGACCAAGGTTCCAATGGTGTTAACCATTGTTTCTTTTATTCGGTTATCCAATTGTTTGGGCTAAAAAGGATTTTGCAAAGAAACTAGTCATTGTTGGGTCGGCTAGTTCAGATTGAGCCTGGCCGGTTCTTGGGGTGGGCCTGACGCGCTGGACTCACTTTTTCGTGATCTTTCTTCAGGTATCATCGTGACTTCATTTGGACTTAATTTGGACTTCGATAAAAATGTATACATGATCGATACACATCCAAAAATTTCACGTTTTTTCTCCATTTTTCGATTCTTCGTACCAACAAAGTAAAATAACGACTTTTCGGACGAGCATTTTACTTTGAAGGTACAAAGAATTGAAAACGAAACAAAAACATGTAATTTCGGACAAGTTTTGATTACACATACATTTTTATTGGAGTCTAGATGTAGCCTCGAGGATCCGTTAGACTCGTTTTTTTGTGCTCCTTCTTGAGTTTTACTCAGGGCTTAATGTGGATTTCAATAAAAAAGTATACGTGATTGATACTTGTCCAAAATTTCACGTTTTCAATTCTGCGTACATACAAAGTAAAATAACGACTTTTCAGATGAGTATTTTACTTTATAGGTACGAAGATTCGAAAACGGAACAAAAACCAAAAACTTCGAACAAGTATTGATCACGTATACATTTATATTGAAGTCCAAATTTAGCCCCGAGGATTTGTTGGATTTGTTTTTTTGTGCTATTTCTTCAGGTATCCTCAGGGCTTTATTTGGACTTTCTATAAAAATGTATATGTGATTGATACTTGTCCGAAGTTTCACGTTTTTGCTTCGTTTTCAATTTTTCATACCTATAAAGTAAAATACTCATTCAAAAAGTAGTTATTTTACTTTGTAGGTATGAAGAACTGAAAACGGAGCAAAAACGTGAAATATCGGATGAGTATTGATCATGTATACATTTTTATCGAAGTCCAAATGAAGCCCCAAGGAATCCTCAAGAAAGAGCATGAAAAAACGAGTCCAACGGAGCTGGCCCCACCCCAAGAACCGCCTCGATTTAAACTGAACCGACCGGCCTAACAATGACTGCTTTATTCGCTAAATTCCTTTCAGCCCAACCAATTGGATAAAAGAATAAAAAGAAACAATGGTTAACACTATTGGACCCTTGGTCCAGTGGTAAGGTATTGGTTTTGTAAATATTGTGACCCGAGTGCAAGCCTTTCTAATGGAATCTGAATTATTTTCAGCCCAAACAGTTGTATAAAAGAATAAAGAAAGAATGTTTAACACCACTGTACCAAGTCCAGTGGTAAGGTGTTGGTTTTGCAAACGTGGTGTCTCGAGTTCGAGCCTTGACAAGGGAATTTTAATTATTCTCAGTTCTGCCACGTCGCGCATCCACGTCAGCTAGCTATGCCCAGTCAGCGACAGTAAACGGTACATCAGCCACATGACGAGCACAAGGACGATTTATGTAATTAACTCATTAAATAATTAACATAACTCGATGAAATGACCAAAATACCCTCATGTGCAAGGTACATGGGAAAGTTGACGGGTGTATTTAATATTGTAAAGGACTCAATGGGTATTTTGGGTACAAGTAGGGTTGAGCACGATCTGAAAACCAGACCGGACCCATCAAAATCGGACTGAACCGAAAACCGATTTTGCCCAAAACCGAAATGTTCAGTCCTTGTCTAGGTCGGTCCGGTCCGGTCCAACAAAGCATATTGTCTGGTTATGCATGGGACCGAACCGGACCGTGGACTAAAAAATATTAAAATGGTAGACCTAGAACCAGACCGAAATACATTTGGTCCGGTTCGATCGACCCGGTTTTTCGTTTTGGTCCGGTCCGCGATCTATAATGCTCAACCCTAGGTACAAGTTCAGAGACAAACAATGTATTTTACTCAAAACTAATTAAGGACTAACCTATAAAAGTTGATAAACTCAAGGCCTAAAATGTGATATTATTGTTTGCAAAATAAAAAACAAACACACAAAACACTATAGTCGTATTCTTCATGTAATGCAATGTGATTTTATTGTTTGCCAAAAAAAAAACAAAACTGCTATAGTCGTAGGTTGATGTACATATATTATTAATTCATTTTCCATCAAAACAAAAAAGTTCACTTTCAACCATTTTAAAAACTAGACGAATACTGATGTGTAAATTTGCACGTTTTTAAGGGGTTATTTAACCCCTAAACTCGTTTCTATTTGATCATTTATTGTCAAAAACATTTATGTTTGCATAATAGGTACTTTGGACGAATTTGCTGGAAAAGAGCGCATTTTGGACTCGATTGGATGAAGAACGAAAGAAAAAGACAAACCCGACGAAAGATGGCATCTGACGGCGTCAAGGCAATTTTGACGACGTCATGATCAAGTCTGTAAGATATAGGATTTCACAATACCATTAAACATTAATCTATGTGGGGCGTTCCAGTGTGTTTAGAGGGAGAGAGAGGGAAATGTTCTAATAAGAGAAAACTCATGGAAGGTTAGATTCCAAGTGAACATCCAACCCTCTACCTTGAAAGGTAGAGGGTATTTATAGGTTACAAAATAAACGACCTCCTGACGGCCTGTGGATCAGGTATACAATGGGTAAAGACCCGTCCTTCCTCCACGGTGTTACAATAAACTAATCTATTCTATAAACTAACTAATAACCTGCTAAGTAATGTAAATAACGACAAGTCTATGAGCTAACATATGCTATGTAATATTGGGGTGACCGACTCTTCAATACATGGAATTTCTGATTCCTAACAATCTCCCCCTAAGGGAGGTCACCTCATGTTGTACATTTTGAATTCTAGCATTCTATTCTTGACTTTGTTCTTGAGCTCGTAGACATTGCTTCATTAAAGGATTCAAATTCTGTGATTCTGTGGTGAATACATCAATGTTCATCTTCAATGCATATTTCGTGGAGGTAATGGAGCTGATCCACATGATAATGAGTTTTGAGCCAGCTTTAAGATCATCAGCCACATTAAATCTCTGACACTTCCTTTGTGGTGTTGATATTATGTGATGTTGTGACATTCGGACCGACATGCTCACATTCTGGATCATGATATCTTCTCATCAGAGTAGTGGAAGCTTTCGATAATTCATGATATTGGCAGCAGCGTAGCAGAAGCATGGAGTGAAAATATCAGAGTCATTGATGAACTTATCATGATTTCTTGAGAGATGAATGTATTGTGTGAGCATGCGGCTATGGATTGACCGCTTCATTCTGATCAGCTGCAAACGTCAGGCGTACCTGCATACAACAGTTAGCAATAAAGCGTACAAAAGTGTCTTTGACCACTTTAATTGAATTGAGGTACACGGCCCACGGTTCCCCGTTGATCAGTACATGTACTGCCTATGATCAGGTATAATTCCAAAGAATTTCCTTGACAGGGTTTCGCAGCTGCTCTAGTTGTTCTCAAACCGGAACGTCTCAAAGAAGACAACACGGAGTGAGTGAACCAGCGAATTTAAGTCCACTGATTGATGAAAAGATATTTGAAAAACAATCGTGTATTGCTCAATAGAAATTGTTTTTGCAATACAACGAAGGTTTTATTGATAATCAATTATCAATCATAAAAACACCTTTTGATTTGAAAAATTAGTACACGGTCGATGTGCTAAAGAAAAGAGTTATTAAGCACAAAGACCGGTTTTTCAAAGGCATCCGTCAATCCATAACCTGAACCAGGATTGATTCAAGAGATTGAATCGCCCCATTGTTTCTGTTCAGTTGTCACATGGTTGATCTATATAATAGATCTCACAAGCCACCTACAAGGAGCTTGTTTGATGTTGGCTCCAGAAGGTTTTCCATCTTCACTGTGAATATGTTCACATATCACTCGGATGTTCTGGCAAAACCACAAGGATAATGCGTAGGACTCAAGATATAATCTCTCTTTCTACATTGTGTGAAACAGAGAGTCTTCATTGAAAGTGTCCTAATGAGATTTATTGATGATCTCGTGGCTCTAGACTCAATTTGTGCATATTTGGATCCTGTGCCGGAGACTAGGGAGAGGGTCTCCTTCTTCAATATCAACAATCTCTAAGAGAAAGTCGATAGATAATGTCGGTTCCCCGTGAGAATGAAACAAGTCTGTAAAAACGTAGAGGGGGGGGGGGGTGAATACGTTTCCGTTTCAAACTTAAAACTTTTGTATCAAATATAGTATAAACCATTGCATTTGCTAATCTCGATGCGAGGATGCATTTAACGCATTACGGCATGTAAGGCCAACCCCTTGACATCACATAAGATTCCGCAAGATTAATGGTTCATTATAAATCAAGTTTCACCATTATTAGTCCGGTTGCTTTTTCTTGATCAAGCGTATCATAATATGTAAAGTGTTGAATATAGTTTGTGACTATATGAAAGACCAAGTATGCATCACAAACATAGACATCAACCACATAGAAAATAAACAAAGTAATGCAAGAATAAAAGTAAAGCGATAAGTAAAAGGATAGACAAACCAACACGAGGATTTATAGTGGTTCGGCTACAAGGACACCTTCCTTGCCCTACTCCACTCCCCGAGTCACCTACTCGAGAGTTCGTAATCACTACACCAACTCCTTATGGCGGAGAAGCCTTCACAACGTCGCTTACACCTTTTTCCGGTACAAAGCTAAATACCGAGTTCTTTCACACCAAGGCGAACCACACCTATCACAACGTCGCCTACCCTTTATACGGTGCTAGGCTAACCACCGAGTTCTTTCACACCTTAGGAGAACTAATCCTATCACAACGTCGCCTACCCTTTATTAGGTACTAGGCTAAGCACCTAGTTCCATTACTATGGATGAACTACTACCCTTCACGACACAACACCTAATCTCAAGGAGATCCACTCCTTGTTACAACACCATCAAGGATATCACCATCCTTGGATCTAAACAAATACTATATGTATAACGATGCACCTCATCGATTATACGACCTAGGCATTCTTCACTAATGCCATTTACACGATCCTTCAGCACCTTTCACTAATGCCTTCAACACGGATCTTCGGCACTCTTCACTAATGCCTTTGACACATCTATGACACCCGTTATGTTTTGTGGCCCAACATAACAAACCTTGTGTTTTATGGCACAAACACATAAACCATCTAGTCTAGTCATAGATACAAGAATATGATACTAGACAATATCCAAGACAATGTGTCTAATGGATATGAACTCCTAGACTAAACATCAAGAACCCAAAGCATGATGTAGTTAGTCTTCTCTGAATGAAGATGACAAGTTTCCCAAGCTTGTTGTATAAGATCTTCATGTGCTTGTATCTTGTGATGGGTGATCACTTCAGTAGGTAAGGAAGCAAGATCTCTAAGCTTGCTTTGGAGGATCACTTCGGGAGTATGCTTACAACAAATGAGAGTTAGAAGCATTATGATCATATGAGATGAGGGTGGTTTACATGTTTCCTAATGATCTAAATATCCTAGATTTGGTGGAGAGAAACTATGTGTGAAGGTGTGAAGAAATGGTAAGAAGTGGTTTGCTATTTATAGGCAGAAAGACCAAAACCATGTTCTGCCCCAAGGATCCCTTCTGGAGGGATCCGGCTTTGTAAATCCAAGGGATCCGTGGGTCATCTGAGGGATCCGTGCACGCTCCTCTTTACCCATAGTTTATGGGTTGAAACCATGGGTTATGGGTCATGGTTTTGAGTTGGTCCATGGGTATTCCTTTAGATACAATGTATCTAATGAGTACAATGTATCTAGTCATATGGGTATGGGTCAATACCATGGGTCATGGATATTATCCATATATGACTTATGCATGATGTCATGCAATGGGTATGGGCCATGGACTTTGGGTTTTACCCAACTACATTCAACGTATTTGGTCAATGGGTCAAATACTTAAGTTTCTACCCATTTATATTACCCATTATAATACATACTAGTTATGTATATATTTACCCAATATGTAAACACTAGTTGTTATACATATTAAACATGTTTATTAGTTTGTTGGGGGTTTGATCATAACGCAACATAACAAACATGTACGAACCTGTGTTGTAGCATACAAGGACTTGAGTCGTCGGGAGGTGTTGAGAGTATGTTGAGACAAGATATAATTACAAGTAACTTATACATTTTACATTATGTATTACAAGTTACATGTTTGTCATCAACAAAACAAATGAGAATGTATAGATCAAATATCGTAATATTTGCACTAACAATCTCCCCCTTTTTGATGATGACAAAATATATGTAAACGTAATAGATAGGTAAAATGTCAAAGTTACTTGTGTCCGTACTTCCTTTACATTACCTTTTCCGTTTACACTCTTCTCCCCCTTTTGTCGAAACAAAAAGGGTGTGTCCTTTAAACTTAATTCTTCCCAAGAATGGCGAGTTTGCATCATCCCTAGTGAAGTTAAAACGAAAACACCTTATTGCTCCAATTGGCACACTACGCCAATACCTTCAACACGAAACACTAATGACGAAGCTTAGCAACTCATGACCTTGAGCTTGCACGTCTTCAAAAGGTGGTGATCTCGCCTTTAAGAGGAACCTAGAGAATCACAAAAAAAAAAATAGAAAGATCTTTTGAATTGTAACCATTATTCCCAACGGCTCAATGGATCAAATTTTTGAGGCTTAACCTACATCAAGGTTAGTGTTAAGAAGAAAAGAAAAAGGAAAAATATGTGATGAGAAAGAAATCTCCCTTTTGTTGAAACATAAAGGAATTTTGAAGAATGAATGTGTGCATGCTCCCCCTTGACGGTTGCTCCCCCTTGTTAAAGGCGTCAAGTATTTTAGGAAGGCTAAGACGAAATTATTGCAAAATTTGCAATGTTTTTGCTTTGACGAAAAACTCCCCTTTATTGAGAGCGTCAAGTTCTCCTAGTATGTTTTGAAAATCTACAAAACAAAAAGTTAGTGAAAAATTATATTCGTCCTTTGACGAGTAAGTCATATGATGCACTTTATAAATGCTCGACGGAAGCTCCCCCTAGCTCGAGGGTGTCAAGAAGAACCTACAAAAAAAGTTAAAAAGAGAATGATCCTACTACTTGCATCATCATGGTTGGTTTAGAGGTTGTAAGGTTTGTTCAAGTTAAGAAAAAAATGTGCTTAGGGATGAGACGCATTTCATTACGAAATTCACTAGGCTTTTGACAACATAGATGTTTGTGAAGGATTGTTGAGCGACCATAAATTGTAGTGGAAGTGAGACACTTGTAGGATGTGGTTGACACAAGTAGCTTGTGGTTTGAGGTTGTGGTTGACACAAGTAGGATGTGGTAGAACATGAGACATACTTCATCACGTAGTTCATGAACTAGACCTTGGATACGGTGATAGTGATAGAAATCATCATTATGACTTAGAGGTATGGAAGTTGTGGTAGAGGTGATGAAAGGTATCAAGGTGAATCTTTGACTTGGTTGATGACTCAATAGAGGTGGTAGACATGATGACTTTGTGAGTGGTGATAAAAGTGGAGTAAGATGGTTAGGATGATGCAAGATTAGGAATATATAAAAGAAATGTGCGAATGAGCACAACTTGACTTGATGGTGAAATCGACCATTGTCATCCTACAGGAATCCAAAAGAGTTAGTACAAAAGGAAAACATTTATACAAATGGATAAATTGTTCACATAAAATCATGAAACGAAAAGAGAGAACACGTATAGAATCATATAAATGCAACTCATTTAAAAACATATAGGAAAATGATGATCCTAAGTGTTGAACAAGTGCTTGTGTGGAAAAAGGAAACTTGAAATGATTATCTAAAGAGATAATATACCTACTGTTCCACGGTTCCTCCGGTTCCCTCATTAGAGGGATCCGGCTAGCTTAAGTCTAGGGATTCGGTTAACAGATGAGGTGAAAATGAGGTGATTGGGTTCTAGCAAGGTATAGCACCTTCATATCCTAAGTTACTCAGTCTATTAAGTGTCTTATATGAAGATGGACTTAAATGATCAAGAGAAAGTGATTGATGGTAGCTAATGATTGCCTTTTATGGAAAATGGGGCTTTATGAGCACCAATGGATGATCAAAGATGACACTAAGAATTTTGAGAGTGTCAAGTGGTGTTAAATGATCCTAGAGATCAGATGATGACTTAAGAGAGATTTGGAAAATTCCTTAAAAATCTTAAGAAATTAAAAACTAGTTTTTGGCCTATTTTGAGGTAAAGATGACTAAAATCAATTTGCTAAAATTGAGAGAAATATCAAACTAAGTGTTTTGAGATGAGAGGAACAATGTGTAAACATTGGAGCAGAAAGATGGTGAGTTTTGAAGTAATGATAAATCAAAAATACTTTGAATGTGATCCTAAATCATCCATGTGAGATCAACTGAGCCTAAGGAAAGTCTAAGTGATCCTAATGTAGCATGTTTAACTAGTCCAATAAGGTATGGAATGTTGGATTCATGCAAGGAGGCTAAAAAGGAACTTCTGTCTACCCGGATCCCACGGATCCTTCACTTGAGGGATCCGTCTAGTTACATCTAAGGGATCCGGCGTCAGAGACAAATTTTCTTAACAGAATAGTTGCAGAATTTTGCTCTATGTTTCGAATTATGAAACTAATGATTTCTACAGCAAGTATACATGTATACACATTAAGTAAATCAAGGAGAGCATGTAGAGATCACATATAGGCAATCAAATGAGATCGAGCTCACAAATAACACAAAGGTTTAGCAAACTTAACAAGCACTATTCAAGAAGCCCAAAACAGATTTACGGTCTAGATTAGTAAATCATTTACACTAACAATGACATGAAAGGTATGTGTCTAGAACGAAAAGAGCACATGATGGTGTTTAAGACAAAAGAGTTGTCAGGTGCTAGTTTAGGACAATATAGTCATTACGGATGGTGGTTAGCATACAATGAGCTTCGTCCATGAAGTCATGTAGCTCTTCTCGATCAAAGCGAGATAATCGCTTGATGAGGCAAGTGGTTGTGATTAGCTAAAAGAAAAATTAATTTTACAACTTGTTTGATTAGTAATCCTAAGACAATGCAAAGTATTTCCATTGTAAACTTACTTTAGGAAAACATAGGAGTATAAATTTCTCAAGTGAGAGAATGAATATGAGACTATTACTAGCGGTGCTCAATTATGGCTAAACACGACCATTTTTACGGCCGATTCCACATACCCAACTTCTATCAAGGAAGCAATTCAACCGTTAGGTCAAATTGAGTTTCTAGTGCAATAAGTTCTCCAATATTCATTCTCAAGTTAGGAAAATTTATATTCCTACAATGGCCTATCGAAGAGTAACAATGATGATACTTTGCTTCGTTTTTATTAATATTATACTTGAAAAAACTACGGTGACGAAGGTGATAAAAAAAATTAAAAGTTGTCCATATGGTGAACAAAAAGATAGTTGGATGAGCTAGTTCAACATATGTTGTTGGAAAGCTTGAGTTTGGACTTTCAGATATGAACAATTATATTTTGGTTGCAAAATAATTTACTTGAGTATATCGGATGAAATAATCAAGTTGTCAATCGTACTATGAAGCTATGAGAGCGATCATGAAAAGGAAAACGGGAGAGTACATCATCAACACAAGTGTAGGTTATGATCCGATGTACATTCTTGTTGTTTTTAGAAAATGATATAAGAAAATATGAAATCAAGAAATCATATAAGAACATAAAACATTTATGTTGCACACATGACAAACTCAATCAAAAGGCCATTTAGTGTGTTATATGTTTTAAATATTTTTGAACTTATAAAACTAACATTTTCGACACAACTAGATGTTATCCCAAACACTCCTTTAAATAGCACATAGATTAGTAGACTATTACTAAATTGACAAACAAGAGAATGAATAGCAAGGTAAGGAAACCACATATGTTATTCAATCAAACAAGCACAAAAGCTATTTGAGATAAGCAAACAATCAAGTAATGCAAGGAAGACAATTTATCATTTAGCATAGCATACGAAAGTTCTTTTCATCGCTTTGTGTTAAATATAAATATGTATACCAAGCTTGATTAGTTTCTTTTATGTATATAAATATGATCAAAATCTTAATTTCAAAAGAGGACACATTGTTATTCAAAGATGAAAACATCCGTCTCCAATTAGATCAAAAGTTGTGCAAAAGTTATGACCAAAAAATGATTTTCTATTATAAATCAATGATTCTGTAAATTTTTGTTTTGAATCAGTTTATGAAATCATTTTTAAATGAAAGTAGACTCAAATACCTTTAAAACGATAGGTGGTACGACTTCTAACTCCTTACGGTTAAAAAGTTATGAATTTTTGAAATTCAGACAAAAACTGTCTTCTGTACCACGGATCCCACGGATCCCTTGCTTGAGGGATCCGTCCAGTGTAACCTGAGGGATCCGCGGATCTGACACAGAATTACACAAATGCACGTTTTGACCCGACGAAAAAGTTTAACCTTTGTAGACTTTTTAGTGAAGTTATATTAACAATTTTTACCTTTATTCAAGCTTGATTAACAAGATATCTAACAACAAAACTTCAAAGAAAAAAATCACAAAACACTTTTCATATTATGCTTGACTTCACCAAAAATTTGATACGAGGACCTTACTCGTTTTGAAAACCATTTGTTTTAAAAACTAGAGCCAACCCACTCTGATACCAATTGTGAAAACGTAGAGGGGGGTGAATACGTTTCCGTTTCAAACTTAAAACTTTTGTATCAAATATAGTATAAACCATTGCATTTGCTAATCTCGATGCGAGGATGCATTTAACGCATTACGACATGTAAGGCCAACCCCTTGACATCACATAAGATTCCGCAAGATTAATGGTTCATTATAAATCAAGTTTCACCATTATTAGTCCGGTTGCTTTTTCTTGATCAAGCGTATCATAATATGTAAAGTGTTGAATATAGTTTGTGACTATATGAAAGACCAAGTATGCATCACAAACATAGACATCAACCACATAGAAAATAAACAAAGTAATGCAAGAATAAAAGTAAAGCGATAAGTAAAAGGATAGACAAACCAACACGAGGATTTATAGTGGTTCGGCTACAAGGACACCTTCCTTGCCCTACTCCACTCCCCGAGTCACCTACTCGAGAGTTCGTAATCACTACACCAACTCCTTATGGCGGAGAAGCCTTCACAACGTCGCTTACACCTTTTTCCGGTACAAAGCTAAATACCGAGTTCTTTCACACCAAGGCGAACCACACCTATCACAACGTCGCCTACCCTTTATACGGTGCTAGGCTAACCACCGAGTTCTTTCACACCTTAGGAGAACTAATCCTATCACAACGTCGCCTACCCTTTATTAGGTACTAGGCTAAGCACCTAGTTCCATTACTATGGAGGAACTACTACCCTTCACGACACAACACCTAATCTCAAGGAGATCCACTCCTTGTTACAACACCATCAAGGATATCACCATCCTTGGATCTAAACAAATACTATATGTATAACGATGCACCTCATCGATTATACGACCTAGGCATTCTTCACTAATGCCATTTACACGATCCTTCAGCACCTTACACTAATGCCTTCAACACGGATCTTCGGCACTCTTCACTAATGCCTTTGACACATCTATGACACCCATTATGTTTTGTGGCCCAACATAACAAACCTTGTGTTTTATGGAACAAACACATAAACCATCTAGTCTAGTCATAGATACAAGAATATGATACTAGACAATATCCAAGACAATGTGTCTAATGGATATGAACTCCTAGACTAAACATCAAGAACCCAAAGCATGATGTAGTTAGTCTTCTCTGAATGAAGATGACAAGTTTCCCAAGCTTGTTGTATAAGATCTTCATGTGCTTGTATCTTGTGATGGGTGATCACTTCAGTAGGTAAGGAAGCAAGATCTCTAAGCTTGCTTTGGAGGATCACTTCGGGAGTATGCTTACAACAAATGAGAGTTAGAAGCATTATGATCATATGAGATGAGGGTGGTTTACATGTTTCCTAATGATCTAAATATCCTAGATTTGGTGGAGAGAAACTATGTGTGAAGGTGTGAAGAAATGGTAAGAAGTGGTTTGCTATTTATAGGCAAAAAGACCAAAACCATGTTCTGCCCCAAGGATCCCTTCTGGAGGGATCCGGCTTTGTAAATCCAAGGGATCCGTGGGTCATCTGAGGGATCCGTGCACGCTCCTCTTTACCCATAGTTTATGGGTTGAAACCATGGGTTATGGGTCATGGTTTTGAGTTGGTCCATGGGTATTCCTTTAGATACAATGTATCTAATGAGTACAATGTATCTAGTCATATGGGTATGGGTCAATACCATGGGTCATGGATATTATCCATATATGACTTATGCATGATGTCATGCAATGGGTATGGGTCATGGACTTTGGGTTTTACCCAACTACATTCAACGTATTTGGTCAATGGGTAAAATACTTAAGTTTCTACCCATTTATATTACCCATTATAATACATACTAGTTATGTATATATTTACCCAATATGTAAACACTAGTTGTTATACATATTAAACATGTTTATTGGTTTGTTGGGGGTTTGATCATAACGCAACATAACAAACATGTACGAACCTGTGTTGTAGCATACAAGGACTTGAGTCGTCGGGAGGTGTTGAGAGTATGTTGAGACAAGATATAATTACAAGTAACTTATACATTTTACATTATGTATTACAAGTTACATGTTTGTCATCAACAAAACAAATGAGAATGTATAGATCAAATATCGTAATATTTGCACTAACAAAGTCCTTTTAAGAGGAACTTGAGTGGTTTGGAAAGTTGAAGTGCAGTGCGTCACTGGGTCCATGACGTCTTGTCTTCAATACCGATGTTACCATCAGTAGCATATGAATTGAACCCGGTTTCTGCCCTAAGGCTGAATAAATGGAGGGCTAATTGTTTTCACCCTTTTCTCATTCAATTATTTTTAATTCTTCAACCCCTTCAGTGCTTACCGAGACTTCATAGCAAGAACCTTGTTGGGTTTGTTCCAGTGCTTGCTCTGTCTCAGTCCTCACTCTTCCCATATCTCACTTTTCTCCTTTTATCATCATACCTAAGGACTTCTACACTAACTAGTGGATTGTCCCTGGGTAGATCCCTTCGGTTCTGGCGGATCATGGGAACCAATACCTAACCTTATCATCCTTATATCACCGTACATAAAGTAAAGTTGGTCGGTCTATTTGGTATTGTTCATCTGCCATTGGAACCAATTGAAAACCATTTGAAAATCAGTCCAGATACTTGTGATATATTATCAAAACATTTTGTACCTGAATTGTTTTTGATATTTTTAGAACAAGTGCTCCCCCTCAACATGTGCATCAAATGTTTGAAATCGTTTTGCACATGGAGGCAAGAGGAAGAATTAACTTCTTTGATTACCATTTTCTAAAAGATATCAACATCACTTCCCTAATTGAATCAAGTAGATAAAGCATTTTCGGGAAGGATGAGGTTTCCACAATTTTGCTCCCCCTAAATATGTGCATCAAGGTTTGAAAAGATTTTTTGCACATACTAGGGGAAAGTACTTTGAAGTACAGCCAAAATCACCAATCATTTAGAAACCATTTAACACACAATCTAGGTACCTTATATAAAAGCATTTAAAACTTTGTACCCTGAAGGTTTGAATTAGTTTTTGAAATGCTCCCCCTTAATATATGCTTCGAGATTCAAAAATTGTTTAGCACATATTAGAGAGCCGTATGCACTTAAAATGGTCATCTTATCGCATCTTTCATATTTATATCACATTTTCTCCCCCGATCAAAAATTTCAAATCCTTTGAGATTTTGGATCTCAAGTGATTTAAATATGTATGAGACAAAACGTTTGATGGAGAAAAATGTGTCCAATTTTATATGATCAGAAGTGGACGACACTGAAGTTCCCTTTATAGACAAAAAGGGAATCCACAGTACATATCCTACCACTATTACATGCATTATAGTTGTTCATAGTTTGTACACCACTTAGTTACACATATTACACAATTGTAAGCAATACAAAACATAAACTACATTCGGAAGATGTCTTCACTCAGTCCTTTGAAGTAGTTTGTAATGACCGGCACGAAGTCTTCCACCCACAAAGCTTTCAAGGTTGCGATAGATCATTCTAGTCTTCAATCTTCGTCTGATTGCAGCAATAAACTCTTCACACCTCTTCACATCCTCATCAGACCAGAATTTAGTTTTGTTCCCCGGCTTCATATTAATTTTGATGTCTTTCACCCTGGAGTTTAACTCTTCTTCAACCATCCTAAGTGTGCCATCACTGAATTTGTATAACTCACACAATCTCATTAACATCCTTGACCCGTATCTGTTAGTGAAGATGACTGCTCTGGAGTTGTCAATCACTATATATTCGTGGCGGTATTCATGTCCATTGGCTTCCCATTTTGGTCTTGTAAGATTGACTCGAGTCTGGTAACTTTCTATTCCCAATTGAAAGTCTCCAACTCTTAGTCGAATGACCAAGCCTCTGATCCAGAGATTGACAGCAGCCGAGAGAGCCTTCTTCTCACGAGAAGGAAGATGATCGAGGTGACCTTGGAGGTTCAAAAGATAGAGATCTTAAAAGACATTTGGCATCAGATGTTTAAAGTCATTCTCTTCTATGATGTGTTCTTTCAAGTCAGCTCTTCGAAGAACAATCTTCTTCAGGTAATCATACCCGTAGATAGGGAAGATCTCTAAACCAATAACACTAAGAATACGCAGTCCTGAACGAACAACTCTGCGTCTCTTCTTGGCACTATGTCTTTCGATGTAGAATTCCTTCTTCTTGAACCACCAATGAGAGATCCCATATGAAGCGGCAATGTCATATTGGTGCTCTTTGTCTGCCCAGAATTGATCTGGAACCAACTGTTCGAGACCTTGATCATTGTAGGTAGCTTCCTTCATCTTTGAAATTGATAGAGCAGGTCGTCTTTCAGAAGTATGTCCACATAGATAGTCCAGATAATGGTTAAAGAAGAATCATGCCTGAATAGTCATAAATCCAGGTTCACCGCCGAGAGGAAGAGGGTTGTTCACATCGAACCTATTGATCTGTTCACCAACTTGATCATTCAACATTCTATAGCATTCCTCCATTTGATATTGAAGCTGATTAGCATCCGAGTGGAAGACTTTAACTATTTCATAAGCTGGACCTTCAAGATCTTTAGGGGTGATAGATGTGATTTCCTTCTTCTCACAGAACCATTTTATAAAGCTCCCCATATCCCTTGTGAAGTGAAGAAGAGAGTCTTCTGCTGGAGCTTCATAGTTGGGAATGATAGTTGAAGCCCAATTGTTTGCTGGATTAGTTGAATCAGACTCGGGAATAGACCATGAAGGCTCAGGAGTTTGAGGTTTATCTTGAGTAATCCAACTTTGAGTAACGTACTTTGAAGGTGTAGTTCTAGCCATTTTGATTCGTCTTCCTTCAATATAGGCATCCAACCAATCTTCATCTTCCGTAATTTTTGGGATGTGCTTGGTAGAGGCATCATCATCTTCAGAGTCAGATTCTTGAGCAACAAAAGATTCTTCATTCATCATTTGCTCTTCTGGAATAGTAGGGATGGTTGGTGTAAACCGGTAATCGACAGTGGTTCTTTTGGTAGACATATTATGATGTTTTTGACCACTTGAGGTACTTGTTTGTTTCTGAGTGGTTGGAGGTGGTGATGGTGGGCTTACATTGTGGAAACTGGTTGTTCCTGAGGATCCCCCAACTCCCGATGTGCCAGCACCTCCTGTGGGAGGTGGTGGTGGTGGCTTGGGACCTCCCGACATATCTTTTGAGTCCATTGAACCAGATCTTCTTTTCTTCTTTGCCTTCTTTTCACAATAATCAGCAACAAATCGCTCATAATCATCATACTTCATAGATTCATCGAGTGCCTCATATAACTTCTTGTGTGTACTGTGCTTGTACTCTCCTTACTCATACATTTTCTCAGATAGAACTGATCTCATGTCAGAGATTGGCAGATCTTTGAATCGTTGTAGCAAGGGAGCCTTCATTGCCCATTCAACTGCATCTTTAATATCTGCTTCAATTGCCTCTGTTACGATTTCATTGAGATTTAGATTCTCCAGTTTCTTGATACGACTATCAAGGTTGTTGACAGCAATAGGAAAGTGCTTCTCAATTGTTGTAATGCGTGACCTGGCCTCTTCAAGCAATTCCTCTGTTGTTCTAGAAGGAGTTGGTGATGCACGAGGTGGTGAGACAGTAGGGGTGACAGGATCACTGATCGACACAACTTGTATTAACTCATTAGTGGGATTGGGATGTGGAATTGCAGTTGTAATAACAGGTTCTAGTGTTGGTGTGATTGAAGGGGACGACACAACAGTGGAGACCTTTGGTGCAGACATCGGAGGAATCGAAGAAGTATCTTGATGAATAGTGACAGAGAACATGGACTGAACTTCTTCCTTTTCATTCGTTTGCTTATCTGATTCGATGTCAGAGGGACCGTCTTTCAAGAATTGGTCCCCGTATGTAGGGTTAGTATCAAGATTTTTAAGTGAGGAAAGTGATCCAGTAGACACGTTTGTTTCTTCAAGATGCTTGAGTGTTTCAGATCCAGGCTCAACGTTCTCCAGTGAATCATTTTTCTCACTTGCTGACTTAAAAACTGGGGTCTCTGTGGTAAAAGGAGACTCCTGATTATCTTCTTGTGCATCACTGGACGCGGGAGATTCAACAGATCTTTCTGCCTCATCAGTGTCTATCCCAGTTTGTACTTGTGTAGGTGAAGGTACGACATCTCTTTTCTTGAGAATAAACCGGGTCGTTGTTTTAGGAGGTGGTGAAGAGATATTCAGTAGCATGTGTGCGGCTTGTTCTGCTTCTCCTCCAGCAACTCCTTTACCTTTATCTTGTGTGACAGGATTGATTTGATGAGGTGTTGACACAGGTTCTCTTATAATGACCCCTCCTACTGGTGGTCTCTGAGACTCGTTTAGGCTGTCAAGACTTTGCTGAATTCCTTGATGATATGCAGCTTCGTCTTCATCAATCACTTCAGTTACTTTTCCAGTAACCTTAGTTCCTTCATCATTTCCCTTACCAGCTTCCTTTTTTCTTCTCTTTTGCTGTTGTGATGGAGAGACATTAGATACTGAGCTGCCAGGCCTCTTGTTTTTCTTGGGAAGGCTTGAGTATGAGGCTTGAGATTGCTTAGATTTGGAAGAGGAGTTTGGGATGTCAGCTGCATTAGCAGATGCTTTCTTTACATAACTCTTGAAGTAATCCGCATTCTTGATTCTATCATTAAGCAAAGTTTCAGGAACTGGCATACCGAAAATCTCCCTGTCATATCCTTTGGCACTATATTTAAGATTGCCAAGAACGAATTCATCACTGGCTTCATGCAGGGCAGATTCGCTACGTGGGTTGATTTGGTGTGTCTGTAGCAAATGATGTATAATTAGTTTTGAAAATCTGATGCTGGGAATCACTCTTTTACCAAGACTTTTTCTTCCTTTGACTTTATTCTCAGAGTTGATTCTGTCAGAGATAAATGTATCCAAGGACAAGGTGAATTCTTCCCAGATAAGTTCAGTAAAGTCGACATTTTTTCTTTTGACAATTCCCCACAGTATCTGCATAATGGGAGCTCGAACTCTGAAGTTTTACCGGTTAGGCACAGGTTGAGGATTGTGACAATTGATCTCCATGGTTGATATATTTCTGCATTGATGAGTGAAGAGATCTTGGTTATTTTCACCGGGTACCCCAACTCGTCGACAAAGTTTAAGATATCATGAATGGAAGGTGGGGAGATGAATTTGTTAGAGGGGTTTCTTGGTGTGATTTGAAGAGCATCCCTGAGGGTTTCAACTGAGATGTTATACCATTTGTCTTCAAGCATACACGAGTATGAAGCAGAAATCTTTTCCCAAGTAACAGTTTTCCAGAATTGCTGAAGATAGATGGATGGGATAGGACACCGCTTAGTTAGTGCATTAAAGAAGTTGGTGTCCTTCAAGATATCAACAGCTAGACGGTACGTAGGGTTATGTTGCCCTCTGTCAAAATCTAAGAAGCAGTTGCTCTTAGCAATTGGTACCCATTCAGCACGAGGAACTAACTCTTCATCAGTCAGAATGACATTTTGTGCAGATGCATCTTGAACCTCAGAAGATGTGATGTCAGCCATTGAGACCTGAATGTTACATAGACAACATAGACCATATCCAGAAAGACTGTTAGGGTAAGTTGCAGATATGGCGTATATGGAAATAAGGAAGTAGCAAATTAAACGTGATTAGCATGCAGAAACTTATGAGAGTAGCATGTTATTTTGGAGAAGTAAAAAAAATAGTTAATACCAAAGGCGAATTATACACAAACTATAATTAGCATTGGAATTATCATTTGAGCAACTCATATAACACACTACACATAATTGACAGCATGTTACCAACATGTATACACAATGATGAAAGAGGAACACATAATATGACCACTAGAATCAGTTAATCATGCATAGACACCAAAGAAACTCGCAACATACTATAATCACAGTCAACTCGCATATAATATAAAACAAGTCGCATATGGCAACTCGCATATACTGAAGATGTTATCGTAATTAACTCGCTTACATTACAAAGTATAGTGCAAGTCGCATAAGGTAACTCGCATGAGTCAACACGCTTTGGTCAAACAATGGGAGGTCAACATATATGTCAACTCGCATTACAGACATGAAGCAAGTCGCATATGGCAACTCGCATATGATGACAGCTGTTAGCATAGTTAACTCGCATACATTACAAAGTATGAAGCAAGTCGCATATGGCAACTCGCATGAGTTAACACGCTTTGGTCAAAACAGTGGATGGTCAACATATCTGCTAACTCGCATTATAGACAAGAAGCAAGTCGCATATGGCAACTCACATTTGGCAACTCGCATATGATGGATCATAACACGCTTAGTTGACACGCTTAGGCAACTCGCATAAGATACATTGAATCTAGACATACTGCATAGGGAAGACCACACGCATAAATAACATTGCAACTCGCATATAGCAACTCGTTTTAACACACAGTTAGTACCAACACGCATACAAGTATATCATTAACAATTTATCAGCCCAACACACATTCAAGAAACCAATCTAACTCGCTATAAACAACTTAGCATGTGTAACACCACTTGATATCACGAGACCACAACTACATGTTAAACCCATAGTCAAAAACATAAAGATAGGAAATCCTAAATCCTTTATTCAAACCAAATGGCAAATCTTAATCCCACTCGTAACAGATCCTATACGTGCATAATCAAGAGTTATATCAGACATAGGCAAAGTATGAGATATCATTAAATGAGAGTATCTATGCTATAAGCAATAACAATTAAACACAAACATACAAACCTAAAGTCCAAACAATCGATTAAGATGAGAGACGAGGGAAAAATCTGCAAATGGATTGAGAACGGGATGTTTTTAGGAACACATCTTTTAAATGTATGAATATAAAGTGATCATATAGCAAAAAGCCTACCACACTGCCTTGAATAGCAACTCGCTTAAATGAAGGTTGAGAGAGAGATATGTTAAAGCGAGTTTTTGACCAGATTACTAATATTGGTTTGACCATGACCTCGCACGCATACATATGAGGTACTTTAAGCTAGTTGACACAATAAGTCCCTCTACTTTGTAACAGCAACTCGCATAAAAGGTACACAGATATAGGAAATAACACTTTTGGTCCCTCAACTTGTCAAATCAACTCGCATTCAGAATTAACATAGTATCTCGCTTAATATATAATAGCAACTCGCATATAACAGTAAGGTAACTCGCATATAATACCAATATAACACCATACTCAACTTAAATTACTCAAACACAATCCTCCCCACATAGTATGCAACAGCCAACTTACTCAAATAAAGCATGCATAATGATTCAGCTATAGGTGCACATTCCTCCCCCTCAATCAATGATATGAGGAAAATAGAAATCATTGATTGATTAAGTATTTTGGGATGACAAAGGTAAGAGCATGAGGAAGGAATAATAGAAAGAGTTATTACTAATCTGTTCGAACTTCATCTAAAATCCCGTGACATTGTTGAATGACATTTCTAGGATCGTAGATGTTATCGATGACAGAAGCTAGAGTAAATGTGAAATAATGAATAAAATAATTTAAAGCATGAAAATTTCTCTTAAAATTTAAAAAAAAAATTAATTTTTTTTAATTTTAATTTTTTTTTAAAGAAACCAAATAAGTACGAGTCCTGAAATGAGATCATCAGGAGTCAGAGTACGAGGTGTATCAATTCTGACAGGCTACCATTCCAGAGTGAGCATTCTTCAGTTCTGATGGAAACCAGGTCATGATGTTCATGAACGAGTTGAGCATAATACCTGAAACAGATTGAGGACACTTTGCACTAGTAGCACATGCATTATTGCAAATGGGCGGGTTAATGACAGGTATATTCTCTATTTTTGAATTAATAGAGTCAGATCTTGAGGTATCATTACTGAACATCTCTTTAAGTTCAACATTCTTGAAAGTTTTTCCTGTGGGGATCCATCTGAGGCAACTTCTGGGTGAGTAAGTCTGTTTGGTACCTGTAAACTTAAAGAGTTTGCCAGTAGGAACCCACTTAAAACAACTGCTAACAAAGTTAGATGAAGTTATGTTCCTGTTCTGATCATTGGTCCTTTTGCAATTAAATTGCTTCTTAGTGGATTGGTCTGTCATTTGACTCCTTAAATTCCTGATCTTAGATTTCTGAGCCATCTGCTGGAAATTGTCTTTCCTACGGTTGGAATGACTTTGTGAAGTGACTGGATTCGACAAAACCTTATTATTTTCAACCTGGGGGCAAGCTTAGATTTTGATGCTTTAAATCTTTTTGTCTTAAATGCATTGGGTTGCCTAGTTACAGGGCGTTTAGAGGCATTATGAACATTTGATTTCTTCAAAGTTGATGGTTTTGTGAGCTTAGTATTCACTCTATTTCCTGTAATTTTCCTAATCTCATTTCTTAACGCAACGATAGTGAAACTCTTATCCTGAACTTGATCTTTGAGGGCATCTATGTCGGATGTCATGGAGTTGATTTTATCAATCTGTTTGGTCCTACACTCCAGAAGATTCTTTTTTAAGAATTCATTTTCTCTTAGCAATTTTGCAACACATATGGCTAGTTCCTCATTTCTAGACTTAATTTCATTACAAGCATCATAATTAATATCCGCATTCATGTTCAATTGAGTGACTGACATTTGTTTTTTCAGGTTACGAATGGTTGAGTCTTTGTCTAGAATCTGAGTTTTTAACTGATTAATTTCAAAAAACTCACGGAATTCTGGATTAGTGCATGCATTTGAAACAAGAGATTTTTCTTCCTTTTGATGTAGTGCAATTTCCAAGGAAATGCAGTGTTCTTCAAGAATTGAATATTTGTAAGAAAGTTCCTCAAGTGCCCTTTTTGAAATCTGTTGGAATCACTCCTAAACAGTATTTCAAGTATTTATATTTCATATGTAATAGGTAGCTTTATTGTGGCCTTTATGTTTGTTTAATGTCAAGCTTATGTAGAAGGCCCATAAGCTTGATCCAAGCCCAATAAGGAATAGGGAAGGAGAGGGAGTGTTTCCCTAGCTCCTTGCCTATATAAACTCTTATAAACCCTCATTTGAGGGTTGGTTGTTCAAGTTTTCTTTTCTTTCACATACATCTTCTCATAACCGTTTACTTTATATCGTGTGTATGTGTTAGATCTTGCTCAATCGCCTCATCTCTTCTCTCATAAGCTTGTGTTGTAAAACTAGTGACCTATCAGTGGTATCAATCGCCAAATAGTTGGGTGTACTCGTTTGTTTTTGAAGTTTTGGTTTTGGATCTTACGCGTAGAGATAACGCATTCTTTGGTTATCTTAAAAACTCGTTTTTTACACTTTTTAATCCAAGATTCTTGTACTTTCAATGTTTTAAGGTGTTAAAATACTTGTTTTTAGCAAAAAGTTTCAAACTTTACGCGTGGATTTACGTTTTTAAGCTTGTTTTTGTTCGTGGGTGTCGTTCTACGCGTAACCCGTTTAGCAGTATTGGTACATCAAAATTCACACTTTTGTGTTCTTTTGGTACTATTGAAGCTATTCCATAACAAAAATCTGGTTTAGAAACACATTTGGGCAGAATCAAAGTTACGAGTAATCCTACGCGTAACAAAACCCTAATTTTACGCGTAAGATTGTTCCTTGGTTTGATCTTCAATTTTCTGGTTTATTCCGTGTTTTCTTACTTGGATAAGTCTGAAAATACGTCGACTTGGGATATCTTTTGCACTGTGAAGTGTAAAAGATCATTTGGGCAAAAACCCTAAAATTACGCATAAGCATAAGCTTACGCGTAGAAATTCTACGCATAAGATTCACTTTACGCGTAAACTTCGGTCTACGCATAAGGTAATCCTACGCCTAACTTTCTACGTCTAACTTTTGTCTACGCATAAATTTAGTGCTTTTATCCTACTTACGCGTAAGCTAAAACCTACGCGTAACTCCTCATTGTTACGCGTAACTTTTGGTGTTTTTACGCATAAGTGCTACTTGGTTCTTGTCTTTTCTACACCTAAGGATACTTCATCAACAAAGGTTCATTCGACTACAAAGATCCATCTTTACCACACAAGTTTATCATCATGTCTCAACCACTATACTCTAACTGTTTCCCTCACACTTATAATCATCAACAACAACAACAATTAACTCCACAACATCAACAATGGAATCAACAACAAGCTATTTATCAACAACAATTTAATCAGCAACATACTCCACAACTTGGTGCAATTTCACAACCACAAATGGTTCAACCACAACCAAGCCTTCAAGTTCAACCCTACACAACCGATTTCAATCAACATCCATCACGGACCACTATGAAGGAACCCACTTGGTTTGCAAAGATGTGTGAAGCTTTAAGCAGCCAACAATCAATTCATGAAGCTGGATCACTTGATAGACCTCCAATGCTCACTCCAGGAAACTACGATCAATGGGTGATAAGGTTCTTTAGGTTCTGTGATCTGAAGAAGCCACATGGAAAGTTCTTAAAGAAGGTTATCTTGGAAGGTTCATTTGAGATGCCTACTGTCATTGTACCCGGAGATCCAAACGCTGTTCCACCAAGAGATGAACAAACCAACATTGCTACGGTTGCAGATCTTAATGCTACAGAACTTATACACTATGAAGTTGATGAACTTGCAATGGAATACATCCTCTTAGGATTACCAAACCCAATTCTTCGTAGTGTTGATGCTCAAAAGACTGCACAAAAAATGTGGGATCATATTCGTCTTCTTATGGAAGGATCTGTACTCAATCAGGAGGATTTGGAATCCAAAATTTACTTGGCTTATGAACACTTCATGATTGAACCTGGAGAGACACTAGAGTCCTATCATCATCGATTTTCAGATATCATCAATGATTTGGATAAACACAACATCATTATGCCAAGAATTGCAGTGAATACTAAGTTCCTGAGTAGTCTAGGTCCAGAATGGGAGAAGTATGTCATTTTTCTCCGTCAAGCGAAGAATATGCATCATTCTACTTATGGATTGTTGTACGATTACTTGAAGCCTCATGAAAAGGAAGTTGATCGGGAAAGGATTCTCCGTGCTCAAATTGCTAAACAGTCACAACCGGACAATCAACAACTTGCATTGTATGCTCAACAGAATTATCCCTCTCAACCATCACCTCAACCAACTGCATCAAACACACCTTCACAATCCCAACCTCAACAAAATCAATTGGTTCCATACAACAACAATGCTCAAGCATATGTCAGTGAAGCGAATGAGGAAACAGATCCGTTCGAAGCATTGCAACAAGGATTCGTGATGATTGCTAACGCTTTTGGCCGTTACACCAACAAATCCAACAATCGTATTCGTTCATCATCCAACACACGGACTCAAGCTGTTGTGAACAATGGACGTGTTGAAGTTCAGAATCATGATTATGGTCGTCAGATGGGCGGTGGTCAAGGGTTTAATGCTGTGGGTAGGAATAACAACAGAGCTCAAGTGGTGGAACAGGGAAATGCTCAGAATCGGTTAAATGGTCTTAGATGCTACAACTGCAATGAGAAGGGACACCTGGCTAATGCATGCCCAAAGCCAAGGACTAGGGGCAGTGCTTACTTCAAAGAGGCCTTACTTCTGGCTCTTAAGGATGAAGCTGGTGGATCTCTTACCGACAAAGAACAGAGCTTTATGGCAGATGCAGATTCAGATGATGATATGGAGGACTTGCAGGCGAATGCAGCTGTTATGTTGATGGCTAATATGCATGAGCTGCACATGAGTGATACTGGCCCAGTGTATGACACTGATGGCTTGTCTCAGGTACCTGAACAAACCATCATCATATCTGAACTAATATCTCCGCCAATATCTGAATCCGGCACGGATCAGACTGTTCAACATGAGTCTTCTACATCTTCTTCTGATCATTTTCGAGTTAACCCTGTAGTTACATTTGACGATCAAGATGACCTTATGGTCTCCTTTGATAATCAAATTGACTCTGTGGTCGTACTTGAGGATCTAAAGAATGATCATGATGAGACTCACGTTGAACAAGATGATCTGTTGCCTCATCCGGATTTTGCTCGGTTAATTCAAGACCATAAAATCAAAATGGAGGAATGTTATGCATTAAATCAATCCTTAAAAAGTAAAAATGCACTGTTAACCAAGGATTTTGAATGTTTACAAATGCAACTCAACTTTTTCAAAACTCAAGAAAACCGTGAAAAAGGTTTTGAAGCCGCTTTTGCAAAATCTCATCAAAACGAAAAATATTTAGAGAGACAGATGCGTGATCTAACCGCCTCGAAGAATGCTTTGTTGTCTGAATTAGAACAACTGAAACACGAACATAAAAAGCAAATTAACGCTCTCACCTTGGAAAATCAAAAATCTAAGGCTGAGTTGTTAAATTGTCAAAAACAGTTCTCCGCATACAAAAAGCATTCAACGAATCGGGTAGATGACCTTCTTGAAGAAATTCTCGGCTTGCAAAACAAACTTAAAGAGTTTAAAACTGTTGTTTACAAACATGGTGAATCCGTAACAGCTATTGAAAAGTTTACCTTAAAACCCAATCCAAAAGGATATGGAAAAAATCTAGCTGATTACAAACCAAAGCTTTCACTAAAAACATTCAAACCAACTCCTGAAGTTTCCAGTGCAGGATACAAAATTGATAATACTGTCATGAGTGTTGTTGAATATCATCGTCAAGAGGAGTTAGATGCAGAAGACGAGAGTCGATCAAAATTAAAAAATGTTGTTTACAACAAACCTTTTAATTATAAAAACGCGGTCACTTTCGTCACACCAACGGATTCGTCTAACACACCAAGGGTTATCATCAAAACACCTGAGTCTTCTAATGTTAATCCCAAAACAGAATTTGCACAAACTTATGGTCCTTTACCTTCCATTAGTGAAGTAAACTCAAAACCTGAAAATCGAAAAATCCTTCGATATTTTGACATTTTCATGGCTGACCTCAAAATTTTACAACATGAGATAGAATATCGATCTGAAATCAAAATTGAACATTTTCAATCGCCTCTGGCGCGAGAACAAAGAGACATCTTTCAGAAAAATCTTTTACCTAATGTTAAAAACTTGAAAAGTTGTGCAATTGTCTGGGAAAAGGATTTTCATAAGGAACTTGGGGTAATGAAAAACGTTTTCGAGAAAACAGAAACATCTATTACTAACACAAAACGCAAAAAGAAACTGTTGAGAAAAGATGTTGATCGACTCTTGGAAGATGTTATCTGTGCTGATATCCATAATGTTGTGCTATTCTATTCGTTGCCATATGCATCTGATCATATCTCTGCTGATATTGTTGAAACTGTTGTAACTGTTGAGAACACCGATAATGTGCTTCAGATCGAGTCTTTAAAAGCTGAAAATAAACGATTACACACGGAAATTTACAATGCAAAACGTCGTCTTCATTGGTGTGAAAAAGATATTCACAACCATCAACTTAGTTTTCAAAAGAAAATCGCTCAATTGAGTGCAAAATCTTCTGATCCTAAAATTGACCAACTGGATGATCAAAACGTGTCTTTGAAAAGTCAAATCTCAAAATATGAACAAGAACTTTTAAAAGTTAAACAGGAATATGGTGTCATATTTGATTTACTCAAAAAGACTCGAGATGAAGCATCAACTGAACTTGATCACTATCTTGCTCACACTAGAGAAGTCATGAATTTTGCTGGTAATATTCGTTCTGAAAATCAAGATCTGATTCACACCATCTCTAAGTTACGGGAAATGTTAGGAAAGTATGAACAACTTCCGCCTACTGTGATTAAGAGATTAGCACCAGTCACACTTAGTAATCATGAACCTAGAATTCCCACTGCCAAATCACAAGTTGCTAATGTGTTTCCCTCTACTGAAACAGGAATAGTTGCATCTTTTCCAAACGTCCGCACTTCACAGCCTAGGAGCACTCAAACGAAGAATAGGAAGTTGCGACCTAAGAAAAGATCAATAAGGAATGCTAAAGTAGAAGAACACCCTAGGACTCTGAATAAAACTCATGTTACTTCCACTATAGATGTTGCGTCTGGCAAATGTAATAGAAATAGTGATGTAACGAATTCTAAACCGTTAAGTACCTTTGATATTCAGTCTGATGCACCTTGTGATATTTGTCGAAAGAGTATGAATTCTGATTGTCATGACAAATGTGTTGCTAAAGCTATAATCTCTAGATTACGGAATCCTAAGAATCGGAATACCTCTAGGCCCACTAATCATTCTAAGTCTGTGCTTGGTAAACCTCCTTCTTTAGATTCTAAGGCAATCGTTGCTATCACAGTAGCTACCGCTTCACCTCCTAAGAATGTAGTACCACCTAGTGCTTTCACTAAGACTAAAGCAAAGAGTAGTTACAGATGGCAGAAATGGATATATAACACACTAGGATTTAAGTGGATGCCTAAAATTCTCAATGTGTGTATGTCTAATATACCTGCTTCGGAACCCTCTAACATTTCGGGTTCCACATCTACTTCTATTCCATCTGTGTCGTCTGTGTGTAATGCAGGTGATACAGATCATTCTCTGGATTGTTGATAGCGGATGTTCCCGACACATGACAGGCAACCTTAAACTGTTATCAAACTTTATTGCAAAGTTCATTGGCACTGTCAGATTCGGGAACGATCACTTCGCAGCCATCATGGGCTACGAAGATTATGTTAATGGGAACATTGAAATAAGTAGGGTTTATTATGTGGAAGGCCTCGGTCACAATCTGTTTTCAGTTGGTCAATTTTGTGATGGTGATTTGGAGGTTGCTTTCAGGGAGAAAACTTGTTTCATTCGTGATCTACATGGAAATGACCTTATGTCTGGCTCGCGTAACTCTAGTCTATACACTATCTCTATGCAAGACATTGTTGCTTCCTCTCCCATTTGCTTACTTTCAAAGGCAACATCTACAAAATCCTGGCTATGGCACCGTCGTCTCTCACATCTAAACTTTCAAACCATCACCAACCTTGCTCAACACAAACTAGTTGAAGGACTCCCACGATTCCGGTATTCAAAAGATCACCTTTGCTCAGCCTGTGAACAAGGGAAAAGCACTCGTGCTCATTTTCCTTCAAAAGTGGAACACAACTCTCAGCATGTGCTTCATCTTCTTCACATGGATTTGTGTGGCCCGATGCGTGTGCAAACGATCAACGGCAAACGCTACATCTTAGTAATTGTTGATGACTACTCACGATGGACTTGGGTCTACTTCCTTCGTAGCAAAGACCAAGCTCCACAAATGATCATCACCT
Organism: Chrysanthemum seticuspe; assembly: GCA_019973895.1. NCBI lineage: Eukaryota > Viridiplantae > Streptophyta > Magnoliopsida > Asterales > Asteraceae > Chrysanthemum > Chrysanthemum seticuspe. The sequence continues at coordinate 161,133,867 of BPTQ01000002.1, forward strand.
TTCTCACAAAGATACAGGTTCAGCTCCGCAACACCGTCAGGATTATTCGGACAGACAAAGGAACTGAATTTGTTAACAAAACCCTTCGTGAATTTTATGAGAAAGTGGGAATTCAGCATCAAACATCTATTGCACGGACACCTGAACAAAACGGAGTTGTTGAAAGACGAAACCGAACGTTAGTGGAAGCTGCAAGAACAATGTTAATCAATGCTAAACTTCCAGATTACTTATGGGCAGAAGCTGTATCTACTGCATGCTATACTCAAAACCGTTCTATGATCACAAAACGCCACAACAAAACACCTTTCGAGCTTTTCCACAACTATAAACCGAACCTCAAACACTTTCATGTATTTGGATCCCTTTGCTATCCGAATAATGATCGTGATGATTTTGGAAAGCTCAAAGCCAAAGCTGATATTGGAGTCTTTATTGGATACTGTGACAATTCTAAAGGTTTCCGAATCTGGAATCGTCGAACTAAGGAGGTAATGGAAACGATTCATGCTCATTTCGATGAACTCACGGAAATAGCTTCTGAGTATAACAGCTTAGAACCCGGTCACAACCGTTTAAACTTCCCTCAACCCCCATCATCAGCTGAAGAAAGCCCTCAGCTAACTCGTCAACAAATGGAAAGGTTATTTGCTCCTCTGTTCAGTGACGATATTGATGAACGTGCTCCAAGTGTATCCGCTGTTTCCGCTGCACAAACTGATCATATTCCTATACCTGATACACCTGCTACAACAACTACTGTTGAAGATGCACCTACACCAATTGACTCCAACACAACAGTTGAACACACCGCTTCCAACAATGATGAACCAGCTGATGATATTCTGAATGAGGTACCCCCACCTGCAGATTTTGATCCAAATGCGTTCTTCAACCCGTTTGCCAATGAGACTGCTGCACCAGATGTCGCGGAATCTTCAACAAACCATTTGAATCCTCAGAATCTGCACAATGTATACCAACATCAACCCTCTACACATAGATGGACAAAAGACCATCCTCTGGCTAACATTATTGGCAACCCGAATCAACCAGTCGTTACGAGACAACGTCTTCACTCAGACGGTGAACATTGCATTTATGCACTCACTGTCTGCCAATCTGAGCCTAAAAACATTAAAGACGCAATGACAAAAGACAACTGGATTGAATCCATGCAAGAAGAACTCAACCAATTCAAACGTCTTGAAGTATGGGAACTGGTTGAAAGACCAACAGGAGTCTACGTCATTGGTCTAAAATGGATTTGGAAAAACAAATTGGATGCTGAAGGGAACGTCATCCGAAACAAGTCACGTCTAGTTGCTAAGGGTTATCGTCAGGAAGAAGGAATAGACTTTGAAGAATCTTTTGCTCCGGTTGCTCGTCTTGAGGCTGTTCGGATATTTCTCGCGTTCGCGGCTCATATGAACATGACGGTCTATCAGATGGATGTCAAAACGGCGTTTCTCAATGGGCAACTTAAAGAAACGGTCTATGTCAGCCAACCAGATGGATTCGTTGATCCTGAGTTCCCGAACCATGTCTACAAACTGAACAAAGCTCTTTATGGTCTCAAACAAGCCCCTCGGGCATGACGCTGACCACGCAGGATGCTTAGACTCAAGGAAAAGTACTTCAGGAGCTCTACAATTTCTCGGTGATAAACTGGTGTCTTGGCAATCAAAGAAGCAGGATTGTACATCGCTGTCATCAACTGAAGCAGAATATGTAGCCATGTCCGCATGTTGTGCTCAAGTCATTTGGATGAGAACACAACTCAAAGACTATGGTTACGTATTTGACAGAATCCCGATGTACTGCGACAATCGGAGTGCCATTGCAATCTCGTGCAACTCAGTTCAGCACTCGAAATCAAAGCACATCGATCTACGCTATCATTTCATCAAGGACCACGTGGACAGGGTACCGTTGAATTATACTTTGTGGGTACTGAATACCAATTGGCATATCTGCTCACCAAAGCCTTGCCTCCCGCTAGGTTTAATGAGTTGGTCCACCGAATTGGTATGAGGTGTTTGACTCAAGAGGAACTGGATGACCTCTTAAAACAGTCTTAAAAACCTGTCGAACACCAAAACATCTTTTGTAAATAAATTTTCAAAAACAAAATACAAAAATATAAAATCCTATAAAACAACAAAAATATTCTCCAAATCTATCTTTCTTTCAACATGGCAAGTACATTTCTTCCGTCAACACTTTAATCTTTCAAAATTCAGTATTTTTTTCCGATCAAGTGTTGAGGGGGAGAAAATAATCCATTAACTGTTTCAAAACATCTGTGTACTTGCATGTTATCCTATCTCGGTTGATTCTTTTACAAATGGTGGTACACTTTCTGATTCAAAGACACTCCTCGGACTTTAATTAACAACCTTTCATTATTTTCTCAAGTCGAGGGGGAGTGTCGCCAAGTTTCTTTCCTAAAAATCTTCACTTGGCAACCAAAAATGGAAGTTAAAAAGGCTTTGTGTGAAAAAGGAAAAGGTGGAGGGACTAAAACGGTCAAAACCTTAAAGTTATTTTATACAAAATACTCCACCCACCACATTTATTCTCATCACATTAAATATTTCACCTAACATCATCCACGATCCATAATCGTTTTACAAATCCGTGCTTTCGATTATCAATCTGTAAGTGTTTCTGTGTTTGGATCATGTTTTTAAACAATGGTTTTGAATCTCATGTAAATCCTACGGCTAAAACGTGTTCTACGCGTGATTAGGTGTTCTACGCTTATGCGTAAGAACACACAATCAATACGTGTGTGTTTGGGGTGAAATGATTGTGTCAAAACGTTCATAATACATCAATGATACCTTTTTAACCATCAAAATCCACCCAGAAACACTAATTGATGATTTTTGAAAATTAGGGTTTATAAGTCGAATTGGGTGTTTTCAAATGTGAAGTGTTTTGGTCAAAAAGATTGTTGGGTTATGCTTATATGATGTTGAATTGATTATATCCTTGCTCTAAAACTACCCAGAAACACTGATTTATTCAGAATTTGAAATTAGGGTTTAAGGTTCATAAGTTTGGGTATTTTTGATTCACCATGAGTTTGATGTTATAACTTGGTCTATGTACTCATACAACATGTTAGAACTACCAGAATCTGTTTGATGCAAATCCCATGGTTAGAAAACTTACGCGTAAGTCATAACCCTTAGGGTTTTGACCTACGCGTATGCCTTTCTACGCGTAACTGGTTTATGCATGATTCATGCCATGTATTGTTATTGAAATGAATATGTGTGCTAATATTGATGATTTGATAAATTTATTTCAGGATTGCTACACTTAGAATTCAGAATCAAGGTCATTTGATTATCTACGCATAAGGATTACCCTACGCGTAGTTATGTTACGCGTAAGAAAATCCTACGCATAACAGCTACGCGTAAGGTTCTACAATGGACTACGCGTATCCTGTGAAGGATATGCGTAAACAGTAACCTCTACGCATAAGGTCAACTCTTACGAGTAACCTTACGCGTAAGGTTAATATATGCCTACGCATAAGCTCTACGCATAAGGTCTCCTTTTCCTACGCGTAACATTTCTTACGCGTAAGATAGGATTCTACGCGTAAGTCTACGCCTAAGCACATATCATACATGTCTACGCATAACTTTGCCAAAGCTACGCTTAACCCTGGATTGACCTTCATGATGAATTGTTACTTGTACAAACTTGTAAATAAACTAATCATATCATCACGAATCCAAAAATGTCACTAATAAACTTAAATCGTCTGATATATTGTGAACAATAAGTGATAAAATAAACTTTAAAAACTTAAAGTTAACTAACTCACGAAACATTTCACGATATCATTGAACTATTGAACATACAAGTGACTTAGGACTCGTAACAATCATTATCACTATACATTCAATAACTAGACAATAAGACCTTCTGTTGACTAACATTATGTCTTTCGATATGTTGGTTCTTTTGGCTAATGTTATTTCAGATCACGACATGGCTGAACAAATGAATGTGGATGCACCTGAAGTTCTCTCCATTGCTGATATCTATCCTCATGGCTATCCAATGAAGATAGGAAAGAATAACCTCCGTGTTGACTTTGACACCCTCACTTGCTCTGAATCTTCGTGTCTTATTGCTATTGATATTCTGAGGACTCATCCGTATCAGAACATGCTTACACACTCTGCATCTGTTCCTGAGATCTACATCCAACAGTTCTGGAACACTATGGAAAGGGTCAAAGGACAAACTGCTGTGACGGTGACTCTGAATCACAAATAAGTCATCATTACACCTGCAGACTTAAGGGCTGTTCTCCTAATTCCTGAAGTCGATCCAACCAAACTATATGCCTCATCTGCTGAAGAGCTCACTCTCCAATTCTTAATCGATATCGGTTATGACGAGGCTACATGAGTAATCAACAAGCACTCTCACGTAGAGCTTAAGAGTATTCCTCAACCATGGAGAACTCTCTACATGATCATCACCAAGTCTGTTTCTGGTCGTGACAGCGGCTATGAGCACCCCAAGCTCATGGAACTGCAAATATTCTGGGCATTGGTCAACAAGAAACACATCGCTATCGAAGCTCTGATTTGGGATGACATGATGTCATTTCTCAACAAACTTGGCTCAAAGATTCCCTACATCAGATATACCAAATTGTTGATCCAAAGAGCACTTGGACTTCATCCTGACATTCCCAAGAGGCTCAATGACCCCGACAATCATGACATGTTGACGGAACCTATTCTATCTGTAAGAATCAAGGAAACGTCTACAAAGAAACAAGGTGCTGTGCTGCCAGATTTTCTTCTAACTGAAGATGTCAGAAATCTCGAAACGTACAAAAGATATCTGGAAGCAGTCAAACAAGGCAAAGTTGGTCATCTCGACGAAAAATCTTCTGGTACACCTGTAAGGAGAACCAGAAAAGGAAGTGCTGGAAGTGTAACAAGTACAGATAGTCAAAGGAATGTTCCAAAGAAGAAACCTATTCCAAAGAGGAAACCCACCCCTAAGAAGAAAGTTCCCTCTCTAGAAGCCACTCCGATCCTTTCACTTGAACCGCAAAGACAGCTCAGGGACGAGGATTCTGAGGCTACTGACACAGATGAAGAGATCACATTCTCTGAAACTGCAAAGGATGAAAATCCCTCAGTACTAAAACCTCCAAGTCCTCAAACTATTAAAGGAAAAGAGAAGACTACTGCACTTGTACCTCAGGATGAAAGCTCTGAAGATGAAGAAGAGCAATTGGATCAAGGATACAGAAAGAAGTTTCACAAAGTCAGACACCTTCAAAAGGCCGAAGAATTTGCTAAAGATCAAATGGGTGGCCCCGGAGGTTCAAGTGGTGCTGCCCACTCTAAACCATCTCCTGATGCGGTTAATCAACCCGATAAGGGAGCTGGTGCCACCACTCTTCTGCAACTACAACAGCCTGTGGAGGACACTATTGAGTATGATTTTGAGAAACTGGAAACTGAGAAAGAAAAATCTAAGGATGACGAGGATGATTATTCAAAGTTTCCTCTAGACAGTCCAACACACTCAAATGAGAAAACCTCAGAAACTCCTAAGGACATGAAGTCTCCTCATGTCTCCTCATTATCGGATTCTTCGTCTCATTCATCACAACCACCATCAACAAAGTCAACCAGATCAACATCCAAATCCGTGAAGAAACCACCTAAATCTTGGATTTCTCAAACACATGCAAGAATTGTGAAAGCTGTCAAACAAGTTAGAAAGAAGGACATGCTTCATAGAAAACTTGATTGGTATGCTGAACAAATGCAGTACTTACATGATGAGAATGACGAGATGCGGAAAGATAGGAAAGCTATTCAGGAATTCATGAGAAGTCATCGTCAGGAGGAACTAAATGAAATGATTGAAGGTTACACTCAAAAGTACCTTCAGGATATCGTTCCAAAAGTCCAAAAGGAACTGGAGAAGTCAGCAAGAGAACAAACCCACAAGTTTCTTCTCGACACTGTCCCCGGTGTGACTAGAGAAGTATTCTCCAGACAACTCACCCCTAACATCGTCGCATTGGTTAAACATACAATGGCCAAAGAAGCTGATCTCTCTGAATCTGAGTTAATCGCTAAACTAGTGATGCAAATGTCAAAGCGATCTGGAACGTTTACTTCGGATGAAGCTAAATTTTTCGAAGGTCTACTTGCTTTTCAACTCAGTTCATCATGCAAGGAGTCAGCCGATCAACCCAAACGACCAAGAGATGACGATGATAAGGATAAGGACTCTGCACCTAAACGTCAGAAGCAGTCTGGTCAATCTACATCTATGCCACCTCCTCCACCACGGACTTCTTCTCAACATAAGTCTCCTCTACCTCGGTCTTCTACTGATAAACCTCGGGACGATTCCGAGTTACCACCCCTGACTCATACAACTGGTGACTACTTTGAGTATACGGGTGGTGACGATGAAGAGGTCCTTGAGCCCCGACAACAACCCACCTCACCCAAACAAGTGCAGAAACCAGTTTCATCATCAAAGCCTTCCAAAAAGAAGAAACGGACGACTCAGCCCGGAGTCGTATCATGGCTAGATGACGATAAAACTGAAGAGTTTGAATGGTTCTCCACACTTGTCAATCAAACTCCCTACCCTGATGAAGGCCAAGAATTGGTAGATGGTTCAACATTGGAGCATGCAAAACTGTTGCAAGAAAAGTTCCATGTGAAGAAAATGACGAAATCTGAATTGAAGCGAATCAAGAATGAAGCTTTTCAACTATGGAAAGACAGCTCTGAAAGCGCCCTCGAGGTCGAATATCATCTTGAGAACATCGCCCGAGCTATGTCTAACAACATGGATTGGCTCAATCCGGAAGCAAACATTGACTTCACACAAAGGGACAACCCTCCATACTACACCGACTGGACCAAACCTCTACCGACCATTGGACAAGCAGACGAACCAAGGATTCCCTTCCGATATTTCTTCAACAAAGACCTGGAATTTATTCTCCATGGTGGCGATGGTTCGAGAAAATACACTACATCATTGACTCTTCCATTCCCAGCGGCCATTTACTCTAACTGCATAGCTATCGAGGAACGTGCAACTCACTTGTTTTCTGACAACGTGCAAGCATACGACCAAGATGCATTGTATGGGATTCATCATTGGCCTGAACGCCGAAGAATCTACTACAGAAGCTGCCTAGTTCAGAAGTCTCAACATGAAGTGTATAGCTCGAAGGACATCGTGGCCATCAAACACATTGATCTCAAGTCTAAGTGGGACTACACATTCTTAAAGAATATCATAGTCAAACGACAAGATGAACAGGACTATGGATTCTCCGAAGCTGACTTTGAGAACTTTTCCCTCAACGACATCGAAGACATGTATCTTGCCAAAGTACAGGGTCGTATGAGACAATTCTCGACTGAAGTTCAACGTGAATTTATCAAGTCAGTTCTCATCTTCATTAGACGCATCGTGATCAAAGAACGTGTCGAAGATATCCAGATGGCTGTTGAATCATATCAGAAACGTGTAAACTTCACTCCACCACAGCTTGATCTTCCCGACATCAACCAGCTTAAACAACTCACGCTCATCAGCAAACCTTTCGGCGTTGTTTACCGCAGTGAACTTCGAAGAAACTGCTTAATGGCGTGTAGTGAACTCCACAAATTTGGGGATCATACCTTAAAGCTGGTTAGGGATGGATTGGCATACAGATTGAAGGATATACGCATGAAAGTTGGGAATCCTAAGCGCTGGAATTCTCAGGAAAGGAGGGATGTGAGACGTATCATCACCTTGATTGATGAACGGTTGTTCAGAAGGGATCAGTTCCGACGATTGGAAAGCTATGTTGGTGGTCGAATCAGGAGAAACATCATCGGCTTTCAACGCCCTGTGCGCACTCCTGGGAATATCACTGCACTTCCTGGTACCCCTTGAAATGTTTCCTTTATATAATTTTGGATGTATGATTATATATATGTGAATGGCTTGTGCACACATAACAGTGTACAACCCGTAATTGTCAAGAAAGGACCCTGTGGTACGCCTCAGTGCCACAATCCTTATAAAAGGAGCGAAAGCTTCTTAATTTTTGAGTAAAACCTATCAAACCTTTCACTTTTCAAGGTTTTGCTCAAAAAGACAAGTACTTCCCCATAAGATTTCTCAAAACCTCAACCGTTTATATCACTAATTGAGGGGGAGTATTTGATGAAAACTTTGTTCACAAATTGTTCACAGTGGTCACTCTTCCCGCAACACTCAAAATGGTCATATTTATTCTCAAACCGTTCAAAAATAACATTTTTATATGCCATTTTTGAGGGGGAGAAAATTGTGTGATAAGAAATATGTTGTACAAAATGCAAATGAATCTGTGTACCTCAGACTTAACCAACGAATTGACGGTACTAAACTGTTTGTAACTCGAAAAGACTTGTCCTGGACGGGTAATAATTTCAAGCTAGTTCGCTAGTGATGTAAACGTGTCTCGCAAAGGACTTGTCTGAGTAGAAAGTACCATTCGAGAAACTTTTGATAGACATGAACTCTGACGGGTTTGACAACCTTCCAAGGTTTGTCTACACCTTCAAGGTAGTTATTAGAGCTAGTTGTCACCTAAAAGCTGACAATATATCTCTTTAACTATTCAACGTAACAGTGTCTCGCGGGAGATTGTCTATCTTTAGTGGATCAATTCAAAAAGTGCGCGCTCTTTCCTCACTGTGCATTTAACCATTAAAACTATTAAGCACATGTGGAGGGGGAGTATTTATGCAAAACTTCATCTCTCACTGTGGTTCAAACATGTTTTTCGTTAACAAACCCTTTGAGAGAGATTTTAACTTACAGTGGTTATAATGGCAAACATAGGTTAGTCATGGAGTTATAAGGTGACTAAGGTTAGGAATAACAGTCCTATGATCCGCCAGAGTCGGAGGGATCTACCCAAGGACACTACCATTAGTTAGTGTTAGAAGTCCTTAGGAATGATTATAAAAAGGAGAAAATGAGAATCGGAGAAAGGAGTTGAAGAATCAAAAAGAAATGTAAAGTAAAGGGTGAAAAGAAATAGCCCTCCAGATTATTCAACTTAGGGCAGACACCGGGTTCAATTCATATGCTATTGGTTGTCACTTAGTGACACCGGTATTGAAGATTAAAAGTCGTCATGGACCCAGTGACGCATGCACTAAACCTTCTTAGCCACTCAAGTTTCTCTCAACAGAAGCTTGTTTCATTCTCACAGGGAACCCTACATAATCTATTGGCTTTCTCTTAGAGATCGCTGGTATTGAAGAAGGAGACCCTCTCCCTAGTCTCCGCTCAGGAAAACCAAAACGCACTATTGAGTCTAGAGCCATGAGATTCATCAAAAGATCTCTTAGGAACACTTGACATTTAATCACTTGAAGATCAACAAATAAGATCATCAGTGGTTCATATCGAGTCCTTCATAGATCTTTGCAATCTGTCGAGAACATTCATGAGAGGTTCACATCTGTGATCCTCAGTGAGTGAATGGAAACTCCTGCCAGGGTCAACATCAAACAGCCCTGACAGCAGGTCACTTCGGTAACTCCCCGTGGATTACGCGGAGTGTGTCTCAAACGGTCTACAGTCGTGAGGTGATGCTTCGGTGTACCTCAGCGACTCATCTGAACTGTAGATGTACTTCGGTACATCGCGTTATCTCACTTGTGGGACTCCAGTTCAGGAACGGCCTTTGTAAGAATTAGAGTTGTGTTTTCACACTATGCTGTTAACACTCTCGAAGTTCAAACTTGTAAGTGCCGGAAAACCGCTTATTACTAACCGTTTGAAATGTTTTCTTCTTATGGAAGCTCCGGAGCGGGATGATCGTGCTGATTCTTCTCATGCTCACGCCAACATCAACACTAATGGAAGTCCTATTCTAAAGCAACACAACCGTCAGAATGATTCTTCATCAAATCAAAGAATCTACAAAGTCAAAGACTTAAAGAACTTCATCAGTATTGATTTCCACCGTCAAAGAGCGTGTGAGCATGTTGAAGAATGACGTGGAGACACTGGAGCAGCGAAGCAGACCTGAGGCAGACTGATGCAGACAACAACATACTATCACTTTCACCACAAAGAACAATGATCAAAGAACAAAGTTAAAAATAACGTCAAAGCATAACTGTTCAAAGATAATGATCTCTCTACACTGGGGAGATTGTTCGAATCAAGACAATTCCTCTCACAAGAAAGAAGAATGTCAGAAGACGTCACAGCTACTATTACATCAACGCCTTCACCGTTTACATTCATATATACTTGAGGGGGAGATTGTTGGAATCACTCCTAAACAGTATTTCAAGTATTTATATTTCATATGTAATAGGTAGCTTTATTATGGCCTTTTTGTTTGTTTAAGGTCAAGCTTATGTAGAAGGCCCATAAGCTTGATCCAAGCCCAATAAGGAATAGGGAAGGAGAGGGAGTGTCGCCCTAGCTCCTTGCCTATATAAACTCTTGTAAACCCTCATTTGAGGGTTGGTTGTTCAAGTTTTCTTTTCTTTTACATACATCTTCTCATAACCGTTTACTTTATATCGTGTGTATGTGTTAGAGCTTGCTCAATCGCCTCATCTCTTCTCTCATAAGCTTGGGTTGTAAAACTAGTGACCTATCAAAATCACATCATTATTTTTAGAACATACAGACTCAGTCTCAACCATTTCAATATAATCTGACTCATGTGAATCTACGAATTCAGATGGTTTGGATACGTTACCAGATGCATTGTGTTGATCATTCAAGGGTAGCACTTCAGATGACATAAGATCATCCATTGGTCTGACACTTGCATTCTTATTACAAGTACTGGGCATCAATGACTCACTGACAGTTTCAGGCTCCTCAGTCTCTGATTCTTTGCATTCATCGTCAGCAGATATAACATTTGACGCTATTCCAATTTCATCGCTGTAATCAACTGATGATGCTCTGCATTTGTTCAACTTTCTGATCCCAGCATCCCCTGGAGGTTCTCTATATTCTTTCAATTGATCCTGGGCTTCACTTGCTTTAGTAGCTTCCTCAATGTACCTCTCCATATTATCCATTAATTGGATCAATATATTGATGAACTCATGAATTTCCATTCCGGTATGTTTTTTGAAAGAAATTTCAGTCACATGTGGATCAAAGTCTGCTGAATATTCCCCATTGATGAATGTCTGAAATTGTTTGTGAATCATATGAAGCACGGCCATGGAATCATTTTTTATTATTTTACCATTGATGAGCTGATTCTTCAATTGTTCAAGGTATTTAAACAATGTATTCTGAAGTGAGGGTAAATCCTGACGGAAAAGGGCACTGCATGTCCGATCCATGGATGTGGATAACACTTGTGATATATGGGAATGAAGCATTGAGTAAGGTTCAATACTACATTCAACATGTAATTTTGGCTGGGAAACTTTTGGGTTGGACTCAGAGTGTAATGGGTTTAGGTCATTATTTGTAGGGTCTGTTAATGTCAAACATTCAGAAGAGTACATGTTTTGTCTGCAGTCCACAAAGTCATAAAGTTTGAGCACTTTAGAGATTACTGGATCGGTAGATTGAGCCATGAACGTTGGATTCTACGGGATTTTACTATTCTTTGATTAAACCGGGAAATTGATTCTTACACGGGATTTTACTAAATCACAAGAACAACCGTAAGAATGTATCACGAAGCAGTAACAAGCCTAAATTAACAAGTAGCTAACCACACAACTCGCTTAATTATCAACTCGCTTGATCTATCAACTCGCTAAATAGCCAAGTCGCATTAGCATCAACTCGCAACACAATCAACTCGCTTAATGAATCAAGTCGCTAAATAGCCAACTCGCTTTAATATCAACTCGCAACACAATCAACTCGCTTAGACACCAAGTCGCTTATGTTAACTCGCTAGCTTAACAACTCGCTCAATAGCTAAGTCGCTTTAGATCTCAAGTCGCTTATAGAAACAACTCGCTTAGAACCCAAGTCGCATGAAAATCAACTCGCTAAACAGCCAAGTCGCATGTACCAACTCGCATCCAATAACAAAGCAATTCTATTTGAAGAAATGTGAATCCGAGACTCAACTCGCTTTGTACAAACTTCAAATATAACCACTTTATCAATCAAAAACAACCAAAGCACAATGATTTAAGCCTTCCAATTCAAAACATAAACACCTATGATGATCCTAAACACAAAAGTACAAGCAAAATTCAAACTTAACCACAAGAATTTGTCCAAATGAATCAAACTCTCCTAAACCCTTAATACACCAAAAACCTTATGAAATCCACCAAAACAAAGAGCATGAGTGATCAAACCATGGCTCTTGATACCAATTGTAAGATATAGGATTTCACAATACCATTAAACATTAATCTATGTGGGGCGTTCAAGTGTGTTTAGAGGGAGAGAGAGGGAAATGTTCTAATAAGAGAAAACTCATGGAAGGTTAGATTCCAAGTGAACATCCAACCCTCTACCTTGAAAGGTAGAGGGTATTTATAGGTTACAAAATAAACGACCTCTTGACGGCCTGTGGATCAGGTATACAATGGGTAAAGACCCGTCCTTCCTCCACGGTGTTACAATAAACTAATCTATTCTATAAACTAACTAATAACCTGCTAAGTAATGTAAATAACGACAAGTCTACGAGCTAACATATTCTATGTAATATTGGGGTGACCGACTCTTCAATACATGGAATTTCTGATTCCTAACAAAGTCACTCTAACCAAACAGTGTGTGAAGACAGCCTGAGTTGACGGCTTCATGAAGAGTGACGGTGTCACCAAATATTTACTTTGACCAAGAAGTGGATAATGACGACTTACTCCTACCACGTCAGAAGATCCGACGGCGTCACAACCCCAATGTGATGCCGTCACAACGAAGTTGGTGCAAGATCGAAACCCTAGAGCACATCGGTCTGACAGCGTCACAATTAACAAGTGACGCCGTCACGAGTCAAAACTATATATATGTTCGTATGTTTTTCATTAAGGAGTGTGCAACTTTGGAGAACCCCCTAATTGTTTTTCAATGTTTTTCTAGGCCTTTTGGCCTTAAGAACTTCAATGTATTGAAAAGATAAGTTGTTTATTTAATCATTCAATTATGTTTAATTGTGATTGTTTAAATTCTTTTTTTTTTCATTACTATGCTAGGCTAAATTTAATAGTATTTACTTAGGATTGCATGAAATCTAGTTATTGATTATTGCGTGTTTGTGTCATCTCTTGTTGATTAGTGTGTTGCGTTAGAAGTTGCAAAACTGGTTAGGTTAATTTATACTATCTTGAAGTCTACTAAACACATCCGTATAATTGCTTATGTCTTAAGGAAGTAGTGTTGGTATTTATTGCGTGAACTTTGATCGTATTGTGAAAATTGGGTTCTAGGCGTATAGAGCTGCCTAATTAGACATAATTCATAGAGATAAGGATTGACCACCCCTCGAAAAGAAATATGGAATACAACACATTAATTAGACAAGGACGTGAGTGACGTGACAATTCGACTAATTAATAAGGGTAACTATGGAGTAGTGAGATTTTAGGTAAATAAACCTTCGTCCTACTTGAAGTTCACACCATTTTTCTCGCTATTTAATTTTTCTTGCATTGGAGTTTAGTTTAATTAGTAGTTTAGATAGTAGATAGAAGTAGCTACGCCCCTTCTTCCAAATACATGAGAATTTTACTTGCTTTCAATAAAACACAAAAACACCAAAAATAATCTTTCCTCAAACCTTGGGTTTAAATCGTCATACAACGTGAAATTTGCCTCACTATTCTCCTAGAGAACGATGAATCCCTCTGACTTACCTATACTACAGTACAATGGTTGTTTACACTGTCTAGGGATAGTAAATATACGTGTGAACTTGTGTTTTGATGTGACTCTTGATGCAACACTTACGAGTTTAATTTGTAGTTATTGAGAGAAAAAAGTCTACGGGTTATAAACGAAAAATGAAAAAAGTTTGATGATCAAACAATATTTAAACTATTAATTGTGCATGTTGTTACCATTTCTTCTAATAAACGATATTTTAAAAACTTGTCATTTAAACCGAATTAATTTCAATGAGTAAAACTTTTCATTTAAACTTGTTTTGTTTTAGGCAAAACACTTTACTCAATTTTAAGTTTAAAGAATGAACATACACTCATTATAAGTAGTAGAGATAAAATATCTAAAATACGGCAAATCGTTAAGCGGCAAAGAATACAATATCAAAACAAGATTCATTTTTATTTGTCACTAGATGGGCACTTGAATATACTTTCGACAAACTATTATTCTTTTTGCTTTTTTATTGGTTTTGAATATTGCACTCAATAAGAAATCACTTGTGATCGTGTTGTGAGTTTTAAAGTTTAAATAAGTGATTTTTTAAAATACAAATCGCATGTGATTTTACAAATTATATCTATTTGCACCGTTAGGACTAACTATGCAACGTTAGTCCTCCACCACCATCACCGCCACCCACCACCTCCATCGCCAACTACAACCCAACGCCAACACCACCCACCACCTCCACACACCACCACCACTGCAACCACCTCCACCCAACGCCACCACCAACATCACCGCCACCCACCTCCACCGCCGCCACCCCCAACGCCACCATCACCGCCACCCACCACCACCAACAACAACCTTGGGAGTGGTGGTGGCAGTGGTGGTGGTGGTGGAGGTGGCGGCGGTAGTTGTTGGTGGTGGCAGTGGTGGCTGTGGTGGGTGGCGACGGTGGAGGTGGGTGGTGGTGGCAATGGTGGTGGTGTAGATGGTGGTTGTAGTTGGTGGCGGCGGTGGATGTGGGTGGTGGTGGCAGTGTGGGTGGTGGTGGCGGTAGATGGCGATGGTGGAGGTGGTGGTTGTGGTGGGCGGGTAGCGGCGATGGAGGTGAGTAGTGGTGGTAGTGGTGGCGATGAATGGCGATCGGTGGCAGTGGAGGTGGTGGCGGTAGATGGCGATGGTGGAGGTGGTGGTTGTGGTGGGTGGGTAGCGGCGGTGGAGGTGGGTGGTGGCAGCGGTGAAGGCGGGGGGTGGTGGCGGGTGGAGGTGGCGGTGGAGGTGGTAGGTGGCGGTGATGGTGGTAGAGGACTAACGATGCAATTCATTTTCGAAAATAAATTGCATAGTTAGTCCTAATGACTAACGGTGCAAATATTCTCTCTCCCGTTGGAAGATAACGGAGAAATATTTGCACTGTTAGTCCTTATTGACTGATTTTACTAATAAAGGATGTATTTGTGCCAACTTTACTAACGGAAGGATGATTTTGTGCCAAAAAAGAGTGTAGAGATGTAAAGCGAGATACGGAACAAAACACAGAAATGTATATTGGACTTTACTCTAGAAAAAATATCTACCTATTATATAAACCAATCCCCCAAAATAACTGTAGAGCTTCCTAAATTTGACACGTAAGATTTGTGGAACTACCTAAAATTGCCACGTAAGATCTGTGGAACTACCTAAAATTCCCACGTAAGCTGTAAATAGTTAGCCATGCGTTCAGTTTTCATCTTCTTTTAATAGTGATCAGCCAAAATTTCTTTCTCCACTTTTTATTTTTCATCTCTCTACAAATTATTTCTTTCTCTCTTTCTGTAACTCTTAAGGCCAATGCTAATGGAAGGATGATTTCTCGGTTGGTTGCCCCCAACCGAATAGGCAACCGAGTTATGCCTACTAGCCCAACCGAATGCAACCAATCAAATACCCAACCTTTGCAATGTTTCGGTTTGCTTGGCAACCGATTAAATTAGCACATCTCCTTTTGAGTTTTTGACCGTTGCATCATTTCTATTGAAATGAACTTTTATGCATGCTGGACAACCGTTGCATCATTTTTTGATTTTTTTCATGAGAAAAGTTGCAGGTCTAGTTTAAGAAGAAGAAGAAATAAACTAACAAAGGAAGAGAGAGGAGATAAGAAATGTGTGGTTACTAGCGAGTAACTTGTTTGACATTTTTTGTAAACTTAAGTATTCTATATGGGAAAGTGAAAAAGTAGATAGTGGGGACGTGAGGTTTGTAGCTGGGATTTTATAAGTTTGTAGCTGGGAAGTACCAAGATTTTGTAGTTAGGATTTTAGTTTTATACAAAACCTTTGTTCAACCCATTGTTTTATGGATAAGTGGGTTTAAACCCATTCTCATTTGTAAAGTTTAGTTGATTTATTATGATAATGTTTTTGATTTTAGTTAAATTGTTATTGTAACTTTTTTTTTTTAATTATAATGAAATTTTATTTTTATTTTTTTTAAAGTTACGGTCGTCACTGTGGTCACCACTAGCAAATTGTGGTTAGGGTGTAGTTTTAGAGAGAGAAAGCTGATTTGGCGCTGAGGTGGCAAAGGTGAGTTGTGGTCACTGTTAGCATTGGCCTAACAACAAACCTGTCAACACCCCTTTCATTTACTTCAGTCCATCTGTCACAACCTCAGTCCTCTGCCCACTGACGCCGGTTTTCGACGGTAACATCATTTTTCTTCTCTTCGATTTTTGTAGTATACATATAACCTTGCATTTACACCATTTTGTGTAGGTTTTGCTTCTTTAGCTTGGATATCATGAGTAGTGGTAGTAGCTTCATGCATTTTTCCAGCTGGAAATTTAATCAATGATGACAAAAAAAAAAAAAAAAAAAAAAAAAATTATCAACGAGCGGTATGTTAATATTTTTACTGGTTTTTCGTGTGGTTGTGTTTATATGCATGTGTGCGTTTGTTGTATGCTTTTTTATTCTGTTTTGTTACACATCTTGGTTTAACAAATAACAACTAAAGCTCATTGAATGGGATTGGATCATATTGTTATTATTGTACCTGCTCAATCACTCATAGACTCATATTGGACGGATCTGAAGTCGATGACAAAGAGGCTGGATGATTTTGGTAAAATGGTGAAGAAGCACGGGATGACAAAGTATGAGGTGTAACCAAGGTTGTCAAAATCGCGATCCTGCTCGTAGGATCGTACGATCCTGCTCGTAGGATCGTACGATCCTACGATCCTACACACAAAAAACGATCAGGATCTTAACAAGATCGTAATCCAGGTAGGATCGTAGCAGGATCGTAGGATCGCACGTAGGATCGTATAGGATCGCCTATTATTAGATTTTTTTTTTTTTTTTTTTTTTTTTTTTTTTTGGTATATTAACTTATTAAGTATAAGCTCACTTCTTAAAGGCCAATGACTAAGAATTTTTCAAAAAAATTATTATTTTGATGTTGTTAATTAATTGTCTCTTGCAAGATTAATGAGTGTAAAATTATTATATTTTTATGGACTATTTATAAATAGTTTAGATGTGTCTTTTTGGGTTTATTATGAAAAATGATTTCGTGCTTTGTAAAATGTCAGAAGCTTGTTTTTGAAGTAAACTATCTACATACTTGACCCAATTTTGTTCATATTTTATTTTATGTTACATATAGAAGCATGGATATTCTAATTTAATTTATTTGGTCATCAAGAAAAAAATTCAGTAATTTTATCTGAATATTCTTATTTAATTTATTTGGTTATCAAGAAAAAAAATTGCGTTGCCCTTTATTATAAATTATGTCGTTTCATTTTCAGATACAATCCTTTTATCTTTTTGCATTAATTTATATATTGTAACAAAAAAGTTACAGAATCACGTGCTAATAAATTAACATTATCTTTTTGCATAAATGTTATCACGAAAAACCTATAATAAAAAACATTAAAACAAGAAGTAGGTGCACCGTGTACGTATGTAGTAACTTTGTGCAAGTATGCATTGCAATATATCTAATTTTCTACTACTACGGTACTTGAACATTTAACTTTTTCTTTTATCATCCATTTAGATTCGTTTATCATATGAAATATTATATAGAAATATAAAACTACAACCCCTATACAAAAATATATACATTTTCATAGGATCTTACGATCCCGATCCGATCCTACGATTACGATCTTGCAAGACAAAAAACGATCCTAGGTAGGATCCCGATCCTGACAACCTTGGGTGTAACAACTAAAACGCATTCAGTTTTTGTCGATGGCTTTTGGGTCATTTCATTTTGTTAATGTCGTAATTGTTTGTCTTGGTCCATTGGTAGTAGTATGGTTGTTGTGGTGGTGGAATTTGGTAGTAATTCTTTTATTTAAAAACTCTTGAGATTATTAATATGAAAAATAAAAGCAATTTTCATCAATCTTCTCTCTTTTATTTTTTCATTTTGCAGATTTCTTTTGAATCCTTTTTTAATTTCTAAACAAAGTAATAAAAATGTCACTCTTTCCACTAGGAAGTTATGTATTTATTCATTTTGGTAGATTTACGTAAATATAAAAGAGCCATTATCCATACAATGTTATATATAAATTTTAGAAAATTGATATATTTAACTTATTTTATCCTCAACCTGTGTTTGCATGTTCAGGTATTGTGAAGGCATACACAAGGTGTTGCTAAATGATTGTACATTGCATTGTTTTTGTTTTTTAAGTTACTTTTGCTAATTTGTAATATCTGTAGGAAGTATAAATAGTTTTAAATAAGCGTGGGGTCAAACAGATTGATTTGTGTATTAAATTTTTGATATCGAGCACAATTGTTTTCGTTAGATGTTGGCTGTACCAACAATTGAGCAATACTATTAATATCATGAGATGAAAACTATTACTCATTTAGGCTAATGTATTAAGCATACATTTTAAATTTCTATTAAAAGAATTTATGTTGTGTTAAATTTGACTATCGTTAACTTATTCGTTTCACTACAAGATGTGTTGGTCTTTAATTTGGTTGGTAGGTGCGCATTGCAATATTTAGCGTGTGCAGAAGAAAAAGGTGGTACACTTGCGGGGATGGGGGGAAGAAAAAGATGGTACCACTGGCCTGGATGGGGGAATACACTGTGGGTATGGTATTTAAGCATGCTTGAATAAAAAAAATACAGGATAGACAGTCAAAATTGGTCATACAGAAAGAAAAAAAGAGCATCCGGCTTTTTAGAGAAAAAAAATATAATAATAATAACAAAAATAAAAAAATAAAGAAAGTATAGTTTTGGTTTACACCAGACAACGTAAGGCATCACTTTAAAGCCTTGTGTGGAGTGGTGGTTCCTTATAATACTTTTGTATTTTGCTGTATACATAAAAAAGCCTCGTGTGGAGTGGTGGTTCCTCATAATGCTCAAGTTTGAATATAATTTGCGTGTGATAATTTGGTAAAAAAAAACTAGGAAAGAGTGAAAAAGTGTATTTATGTTTTTGTTAAATTGATCAGAATAATATTAAAGATTGAAAAGTTAGTCAAGAAAACACGAGTAATATTAAAAGCATTGAAAATTTGGACAAGAAAATGTGGGTAACAATTTAGATTTGCATCCTATTATATATTAGTTGTAACTTTTGTTTCTTCGTATATTACTTGTAAAAGTTAAATTAAAAAATGGCTTTGGAAGCAGTAAAAATTACATGCAACTTTTGTGCATATAAAGGACATGTATATATAGTTAGGGAAAAGTGAATATTAGGCTGTCTCACGTTTAAGCTTACATGCGAAACCATAAAAAATCCTTAAAAAATACGTTATTTTGGTTAATATTTTTTTAAAATTTGAGTAGTGAAACTAATATATGCATAGTTAAACGCATTTTAATGATGAATTAAATCAAACTATTGTTGAATCTATAGCTAATTTGTAAGTTAATGAAATTACCTAACAATATGATGTAGAAAATGCATGTATCAACGTGAACTCAACTCAAGTGATGTTGTGATGAAATCAATAAAAAACATTAACATTGTGAATGACATGATACAAATGAGGTAGATTTGATGTTTTTCTTGTTAAAATGACGTATTTTTTTATGGTTTCGCTTGTAAGTTTAGATGTGAAACAACCCCATATTCAGTATCCTCAGTTAGTTATATACTATTCTTATAAAATAACAAAAGTGGATGTAATATAGTAGGCGATGGCGGTAATAGTGATCACAGTTCAGTGAACTGATGAAGGAAGTTGGTGTAATAGTGATAAAAAAAATTAATGTTTTGAATGTTAATGCTAGGAAGTACCCAAATAAAAAAAGATAGGAACACTATATCAAGCAACAACCAAAAGCCTAAACTCATCAAAACAAAGTCATCTGTGTTAGTCTCACAAAATGAGCCAATTGAGCCTATGTTCACGTTTGGATTATGAATATAGTTAAAAGAACTTACTTAGCATTGTTGATACATTCTACGTATCAGTAATATTTTATAAATATAACATTAATAGTCTTATTATAAAGATTTAGATCATTCGAGGATAAAACATTTTTTACGAGATCAATCTCCACCTTTCATCTTTCTTCTATTTTTATTCGATCTAATGGATGAGATTAATCTCAAACAATTTTAAAAACTCACTTTCTATCCTTTTTTCTTTTCAAATATTAATATTTTTCAAACTGTTAATCGTTAAGAGAAAAAAAATATATATACCATTACGATAAACATTTAATTGTCTTTTTATAAATAAGCACTTTGATGTACTTTCTACAAAAAAATCGTGTTTTTCATCATTTTTTTACATTTTTCATTACTTAAATTTGCATGAAAAAAATCACATGTGATTAAAAACTAATTTGAATCACATGATATGATATTACATTAATATCACATGCAGTGTTGTAAATATCGGTCTTGGCGGCCGATATATCAGTGATATATCGCTTATCGGCGGTCGACCGATACGATATTTCGTTTATCGGTCAATTTATCGGTTTGGTCAAAATTGGTGATAAATCGGTCAAAATTGGTCAAATATCGGTCAAACTAGGTCAAAAATCGGTCAAACTCGTATTTTTTTTTTATTTTTTTTATTTTTATTTTTATATAAATTGATAAATACTTATGGACTTGCGGCTTTTATTTTTCAAGGATGTTAAACTTTTTAGTTGTTTTGTGGTTATTGACTTATTTTGTTATGATATTGTTAATATATATATATATATATATATATATATATATATATATATATATATATATATATATATACCAATTCTGGTTGGATCGTTTAATTGAAGTATATAATTTAAATTTAAGTATGTTTTAATAAGGTATAAACTTTATTAATTAAAGATCTTATATAATAGTAAATTAAGTTTAAACATTGTATTATAAAAACTATAATTTGCAATATAAAAATTATAATATTAAGAAAGAATATTTCACTTGTAATTAATAATTTTTCAATATCAATTAATAAAACTTTAATATTAATAAATAATATTTTGACTATAATAAAAAATTTCTCAACTAATTTAAACATAACAAAGAATTATAAAATGATACCTTTATTATTTGTTTCTGAATTATTACAAGGAGATTCAGAGATTACAGGAGAGATATTCTGACATATAAGAGAACTTGGAGATATACAAATTTGGAAATCTAAGGTTTTTGAACATTGAGTAGTGGATAATATGATAGATTCTTTTTTCTTCATAAAATGAAGCCTGCTCTTCAACTATGAGAGTCCTCCTTTTATACTTGAAGTTCTCGGTATCATTTATTGAGATGACTGCAAAACACCGGTAATTTTCTTCATTATTGTTGATGACTTGCAAATGCCGGTAATACCTTCAATTATGTCTTCAACTTTCTAACTTTTATAAAGTCCCTTGTCTGCGTATGAAAATAGTCAAAAAGGGGCTGCATTATCTTTACTTTGTCGGCCAATATCTTCAATTATCTTCATCTTTTCTTTGTCGGCCAATATCTTCAATTATCTTTCAAACTTTTATAAAGTCTCCATATGATGATAAATGATTTTACTTTAATATATTTTACTTAAATATAAAGACTTAACACGTTTATTTTACATCTTTGATATAAGATAAAAACTTAAATATAACAGATCAACTTAAGAATTCAAAGTCATCGTCTTCATAAGGATCTTGAGAGTCTTGATATAACTCCTCACTAGGAGTAGGAGATTTGCGAACTTCATCTAGAATCTTTTGGATTTCTTCTTTGGATTTACATTCTTGAATTCTTTTGATTGCATCTTCATCTGTATAGGACTTGTTTGAAATGGAGGGATTTGGACTTGGTGATCTGACTAGATTATTATAATAATTTATAACTGCCTTTTCATCTGCTTGATCTTCAGAAACGGCACTCCACCATCTTGCACTGAATTCTCTGACCAACAGAGGAGGAGAAACTCATTCTGCATCTTGCTTTTTATAATTCCATGACATAATCCATGGAAGTCGAAATATAATCATAAACTCTAAAGTATATTCAAACTGAGGGATACTTTCTTGAGAAAAGACTGATTTATATTTTTGATATCCTTGTAAAATTCTTGGAGGGAAGATTTCCGGAATTCCTCCCATGTATCTGAACCATTTGACGAACCATCTTGGATATTTATTTGGAAAAACTTCATTAAACCGAAAAAACCATGTATGACTATGATTTCTCAGGAAAAATGCTTTAGACCATGCTTCTTGATAATCATAGTAATTATATGCTGGGTATTCTGGGAAACGGGTTAAAACTTTATTGATATAAGGTTTATTTCCCCAGTCTTCTAAAGATAGCACTTTGAGAATTTTGACTTTGGTACTATTGATAAGGCCTTGAACTCGGATATCTTGAGTATGGAATAATTCTATAGAATTACTTTCTAACAAAATAGCTTCGTAATACTCTCTTGTTTGAAAATCAATGTTATAAAAATGAGTATTTTCTGGAAAAATGTATTTGATTAGAGAACCAAAACTTTGATTTAACTTTTCTTCTTCTTCTGGTTCAAGAATTTTCACGACTTGTCGATTTGGATTAATTTTGGGTTCTGGTTTATTAGGGTTTCTAGGCATATTAGAGGATGAGGCAACTGATGTATAAGAGTTTTGACTTGGAGATAAATTTGGCATATGTGCCAAGGCAGAATAGGATAATCTTGGAGATAACTGATTTGATGAGAATGGGGATAAAGATCTTCTTGGAGATTGACTTGAAGAAAATGGGGATAATGGTGCAAACTTATTTTGGTTATTCTGGGATATAATACTTGGAGATGTTGATGGAGATGGTAGTCGGGGATTTGGTATAGGAACAAAAGGTTTCTTGTCATTTGAATTCATCTCTGTAAAAATTCTCTTGATAAGAAATCTGGGAGAGAGTTGGCTTCTCCTTTTATAACCTCAATTTGAAAATCAAAATTACTGAGTATAGCTTGCCATCTGGCAAAAATTTGTTTTGAAATTAAATTTTTAACATCTTTTTCTAAAATATATTTTGCTGAAGAACAATCAACTCTTAACAAAAAAGGTTTCATATATAAATCATCTTCAAATTTTTGAATATTTAAAACTATACTTAATACTTCCTTTTTAACTATAGAATAATTCTTTTGAGTATCATTCCAAGATCCTGAGAAAAATCTTACTAATTGTTCTTTATCATTGTTTTTTAATTTTTGTTTTAGAATACCTCCATATCCGATATCACTTGCATCTGTTTCTACTATAAGACTTGCTTCTGGATTAGGTATAGTTAGGCAAGGTAATTCTTTTATTTTATCTTTTATATGTTTAATTACTTGGGTATGTTTTTCTGACCATGGTTCAGGATTTTTTTTAAGTCTATCATATAATGGTTTACATATACTTCCTAAATCCTTGAAAAAATCATGAATATAATTTAAACATCCTAAAAACCTTTGTAATTGTTTTTTATCTTTTATTTCATCCGGAAATTTATTTGAAAATTGTAAACTTCTTTCTATGGGTTTAATAGTTCCTTGAATTATATTATGGCCTAAAAATCTTATCTCAGTTTGAAATAAAGTTATTTTGGTCGGAGAAACCGCTAAACCATTCTTGTATACAAGATCATAAAATATATTTAAATGTTTAAAATGCTGGTCTATATTTTTTGAAAATATAAGAATATCATCAATATATACTATAGCAAAACTACTTATAGGAATAATTATATCATTCATTATATTTTGAAATTCTGAAGGAGCATTTTTTAAACCAAAAGGCATAACATTCCATTCGTAATGACCAAAAGGAACATTAAATCCCGTTTTATATCTATCTTTTTCATTTATTTGTATTTGCCAAAATCCTGATTTCATGTCAAATTTAGAAAATATTTTCGAATCATATAACCTTTTTAATAAATCCCTTTTATTTGGAATAGGGTATCTAATCCATTTTAATACTTTATTTAATGGCTTATAATTTATAACTAATCTTGGAGCTCCTCTTTCTATTTCAGCGTTATTCATAACATAAAAGGCTGAACAAGACCAAGGAGATTTTGAGGGTCTTATAAGATTTTTATCTAATAAGTCTTGTATTTCTTTTCTACAATGTTGTACTAATTCTTGAGACATATGTATAGATTTAGATTTAGTAGGAATTTCTTTTTCATCAAAATCTTTTATATAAGGTAAACTAACAATATGTTGTTTTCTTTTCCAAAAAGCATTTGGTATGGTAGCACACACATTATTTTTAAACTTTTCTTCTAATTGTTTTATTTTATTTTTTATAATATTATCTTGTAATTGATTTTCTATTCTTTTATCATTTATTTCATTTATCAAATATTCTATATGTTTCTTCTTATTATCAATAATATTTATTTCTTTAGTTACCATTGGTATAGCAAAGGGAAATAATATCTTTTTTCCTAGAATTTTTGTAGTTAAACCCTTTTCATTTACTTTGAATGGGTATAATTGAGTTATAAAGGGTTGTCCTAAGATTAATTGAGAACCCATATTTTTAACTAATATTAGATTTGTTTTATAACAATAATTATTATTGCAAATATGAACATTTGATAATTTATATCCTATTTTTAATTTATCTCCCGTAACTCCAGATAGTCTTTGTGATGATTTTTCATAATATTTTACTGGAACTAAACCTTCTTGTATACAATTTAAATCTGCACCGGAATCAACTAAAGCAATTAGTGATAATTTATAATCATTATTTATTACTATATTTATTTTAATATACCATCTTTGTGTGCTAACACTTTGTATATTATTAATAGCTAAATTATTAGATGTTCCTGTATCTTTATCAATTTCTTTTCCTTTACTGGTTTCTAATATATTCATTCTTTGTTTTAATGTGGTTATTTCTGCTTTTATAGTTTTAATTTCTTCCTGTAATTCCGTAATTGTTATAGGTTTGGGTTTCTCATTGAATCTTTTAAATATTTCCATAAGATTATAATCTTGTGTTTCTTCTATAGTATTGTTTTCTTTTATTTTTTCTTTTAATTTGTCTAGATACATTCTTTTTATTTCTTTGTCTTCTATTTTTTCCATTAATTCTATTAACATCTTAACTTCTTCACTATCATTAGTTATAGCATTTATTTTGTATTCACAAACACAATTTCCTAAACATTCACATTCTTCTGATTCATCATTATCACTTGATTCATTTTCTACTATATTTAAATCTTCTTCTTCATAATCAGATATATCAGATTCACTGGTTTCTTCATTACTTAATATTTTAAGAACTTGTTCTTTATATTCATCTGGTATATTTAATTCATTTATTTTCTTTTTAGTATAACAATTTTTTGATATATGACCAGGTTTTCCGCATTTAAAACATGTAATTGTATCTTTATTATAGTTATACTTCTTATTCTTATTTTTATACTTATTATACTTCTCTTTCTTATTATCTTGTATATAACTTCTTTTAGTTTTTTCAAATATTTTATATCTTTTTTCTTTTCTATATTTTTTATTGCTGGAGGATGGTAATTTTAAAGGCTCATATCCATATTGCTCACAGAAGTTTCCTAATTCATTTCTATTATTAATGCCTTCTCTTTTAATTTTAGCTTTTAATTTTAAATCTGAGCATATAGCTAAACCTTCTTGATTAACATAATTTATAATTTCTCCATAAGTTAGTTCTTTATAAGGTATAGAATTATTAAAATCATTATTTAATTTATTTCTTATTCTTTCAGCAAATAATTTAGGTAATCCTGCAATAAATCTTTCTTTCCAGTATGCTTCTCTACAATCGGATCTAAGCATAACTTTTGATAAAAATACATCTTTATACCATCTAAAATCTTGTAATTTTCTACAATTTAGATTTAGTAGAATAGCAGCACTTCTCTCTTGATATGCTGATGGATTTCCCACAAAGTTCTTAAGGATAGCAAAAATTAAAGTACTAACTGAATCATTCATTTCTGTAGGGATTTGTTGATTGTTTTCAGTTTTTATAATAGTTTTCTTAGCATTAAAAATTATCTGTTTTTCTTCTTCTGAAACATATGTATCCCACCATCCCTTTAATCCTCCTGTAAATCCACTTATTAGGGCCTTAAAAACCCTTTGTTCATCATCTTTATTATGTGATTTATAAGCATTAGATGCCATAGTCATCTCTTGTAAAAGGTTTATAATTTGATATTCTGAACATCCATCTATATTCCATTCATATATACAACTTCCATCATATCTAGATTGTACTAAAGTAT
Source organism: Chrysanthemum seticuspe (assembly GCA_019973895.1). Lineage (NCBI taxonomy): Eukaryota > Viridiplantae > Streptophyta > Magnoliopsida > Asterales > Asteraceae > Chrysanthemum > Chrysanthemum seticuspe. The sequence continues at coordinate 161,160,490 of BPTQ01000002.1, forward strand.
GACGTTCTTCATATTGTAAATCTGGTGGTGTAGGTCTGGGATAATAATTTCGTGTTTCGGGTTTTGGTGTATAAAAATTGTTTTTTATTTTATTAATTTTGAAATCGAATTGTTCTTCTAGTTCTGATAAATTATCTTCTGGATCATTTTTATTAATTACATTTATCTTTTCACTAGATATATTTAAATTTGCTAATTTTTCTTCAATTTCTCTTAATATAGAATCTTGTTTTCCCAGATTAATAGGGGTATCTATATTATATGGTATAAATAAAGGATTTTCTTCTATTTCTATAATTTTTTCGTTAATTTTAGAAGTACTAGCTTCTCTTTTATTTTCTATTCTATCTAATTGTTGACCTATAGTATTTAACATTTCATTTGTATGGTTATTTTGATATATTATTGTTGATAAAGATTTTTTATCATTATTATCATGTTTACCTAAAGGTTGTCCTATATATTCTTCATTATCTTTTTTGATTATAATATCTTTACATGGAGGATGTTGACTTACTATGGGATTATTTGATTTTGTATCGTAGTATACTTTATTAATATCATCTGTAGTAACTTCTATTTTTTCTATAAAAGGAAAATCTATTTTTTGTTCTATACTATATAAATGAAACCATGTGAAAAAAGGAATGTTTATTTCATTATCAATAATATATGACTGCCATTCTAAATTATGTAACATTCTTTTTCTTTCATCAAACTTTAAATAATACCATATTAATTTTTCATTATTATAATTATTAAACATTTCATTTTTTAGAAATTTTATTTCCATCTTAAAAGGAATATTGTTTATTTCTTCCATTTAATGAATTAGTCTTTTTAATTGTTCTAGTTTTTCTTTTAAACGAAGATTTTGTAAAACTAAGCTTATTATCATATCTTTATGTGCCTTTTTACTAATAACGTATTCTTCGGTAAATAATTCTTCTTTAAATATTTTTATTGATTTGTTATTTCTTAAAATAGATTCTTGATAATATTTTATTTGTTTTTTAAGTTCGTATTGATATAAACTCATATTAAGAAATAACTAATTGTGACCTTACCAATTTTATCATATCTTGATTAACTTTTAGATCTACTATTAAATTTTTTAAACTCCATTCAATATCATAAACTTGATAACCTCGATGTACTCTTAGATTCACATATTTCGCTCCCTTATTAATCATGTCTTTAACGTGATTTATTTCTATTCTCAAAGATTTTTCTTGTATATATAAACTTTTTAAATGATTAATATTATTTTGATTTCTAGCAATCTTTGCTTGTATTGAAGTATCACTCATAGTTTTCTCTATAATATTCGACTTCAGATTTAGTTGGTTGATCACTAAGATCACTAAAATCATCATTTATATTATCATCTTCATATAAAGGTTTTGGAATAGATGTATCAAAGTTTACTCCTTTAAGTTTCATAGACTGAGTTCTTCTTAGATTTATATTATTATTCGATGTGGATGGAACATACATTGAATGTCTGGCTGAGCCAAAAGTTATATCTATATTTCCATTAGAATGATCTATAATATTATTTATGTGGCTATTGATATCTAAAGGCTTAGGTTCTATAATCTCTTTAAAATTCCATGTTTGATTCCTAATAATTTCATCCCATTTAATCCTTTTAGGAACGGTAATATTAGAATTTTGAAAATTAGATTCTATAAGTAAAGTTTCATTAACTGATTTTTCTTTTTTATATTTTGGTTCTATAGTAGTAGTCATAGTTTTATAATATACTCTATATATTAAAACTAATGGATCAGATCCCTCTTTTATTTCAATTTCTTTTAATTTTAAGTTTAAAGTTAATACGTCTAATATATTTTTATCAAATAAAGATACTGTATAATCAGGATAGGCTTGAAAATATATTGGACCATTACATATATTAGATTCTCCTAAAGCTAGTAAAGATTGATGAAAATTTGTTAATCTAGCATCTCTTAAAACAACACATATAGGAGCATTAATTCCTAATCTTGTCATAGGTTTTATAGCTACTTGGACCATTCCAATATGTAGAAATTTATAATTTTTTCTATGTTCATGTATAGCTTTTGAAGAGAATAATTTTATTTCTTGTTGATTTTTTAATAGAGGTATAGTTTTCTCTGTAGTTTTAATAGAATAACTTTGAAACCAATCAAAAGAACCTTGTTTATATAAAGTTTTAACCTCTACTCTAGGTATATTCCAATTATGTAAACTAGTTTCTATATTAGCTATAGATACTTCTATAGAATTAGATAGATCCCTATCATCATCAATATCAGAAGAAGTACTACCCTTCCGATTTAATAATAATTTTGAAATCCTATTCATAATGATTGTCTAAACTTTAGTCTGATAAATTTTAATAGAGTAAGTTTTATATTACCTGAATACATGAATCTCCGGGAACACCCCCATATCGTCGTGGTACGGCAGTCTGACTCCCAATGTTGCTGCTAATTCCAACCGACTGATCGACAGGGCTTACCAACGCAGTTATGTATTCATTTAATATACAACTTATTCTACGTCGTTTATCGGAATAATTTTTAAAAATCATAATTCATAGATTCAATACCATTACCTCCTCAATATATATATATATATATATATATATATATATATATATATATATATATATATATATATATATATATATATATATATATAGGGAAAAGATCCAATAAGAAGAATAATTAAAATGAGAAGGGTAAGAAGTAATTCTAGCCACACATTTTAATATGGAGGGAAAATTTGAATGAAGATGCAACATTAGGTGCAGAACCATTTTGTAGGTGCATCTAGAAATGAGTGGTTGTGGTTACTTCCTATCCTTCTTATTTTTATTATTCTTCTTATTTGATCATAACTTTATATATATATATATATATATATATATATATATATATATATATATATATATATATATTTAAATAAATTCCTTTATAATTTATGGTCTCCGATATATCACTGATATATCACCGCCAAGACCGATATGGCGCTTGGCGGTGGTCGACCGCCGAGCGATATTTACAACCATGATCACATGTGATATTCAAATTAGTGTTTAATCACATGTGATTTGTATGAATGCAAATCTCATATTCGAAAAAAGGACGAAAAAACGTGAAAAATAATAAAAAATTATAATAAAAGGACGAAAAAAGGACGAAAAAGTGTCCTTGTATAGAAAGATAATTAATGTTCGTTGTGATGGTATAATTATTTCGCTTAACGATTAACGGTTTAAAAAATTATAAAAAATATGTGAAATAATAAAATGTTTTCAGTGCAGTTCAAAAAAAAAAAATGCTTTCAGTATCGACCATTAATTTCTTTTTAGATAAAAGGTGAGAATGTTTCTCTAAATATATGAAAACAATTTGGTTTGTAAAATAACTCCCCTCGATTATAAATTCTTATAATGTTCATTTTCACACTTGAGATTAACATCCATTAAAACATCAAATCTAATCATGATGGGCCGTGCTAAACATCAAATCTAATCATCATGGGCCGTGCTAAACGGCCGAAACATTTCCTAGTACAAAGTATAGATCTGATATTGTAATCCTAACAGCTCAAAACCGACAAACCGTGTTGGTGAATTAAAATAGAGGTTATTTCAAAAAATAAAAAATTAAAATGGAGGCTTGAATACTTACCAAACATGTCACTCTCGACACATTTCTCTAGAAGCCAACCACGATGATTATCTGTCCAACCGTCATCACGCAACTCATGGGACCTATCATAAAGATACTTGACCACTTCATAACATCCAAACAAGGCAGCCGCATACAGTGGCATCATTTTCCCATTAGCACCAGGGATTGTAAGCAAGGCACTGTTCTTTTGTACCATAATCTTAATTGTTTCAAGATTTCCAGCTGCAGCTGCTAAATAGAGGGCGGTGTTGTAATTTTTGTTTTCATGTTTCAAGTCTTCCTTTCTCATCAAAGCCACCAGATTTTTCACAAACTCTACCACCTGTTTGCTTCTGTTTGCGGACGCCGCAACATGAAGTGCCGTTTCACCATTTTCAGTGAGACTATACCTTACCAACTCTGGTTTTTTATCAAGAATGGCTTTAGCAGATTTCCAGTCACCTTGAAAGGATGCTTCATATATAGAGGGACACCATATTCAAAGTAATCTTTTCTATCTCCTATATAGTAGTTCCAACGCAAAGTTATTAAGTGCCCTGTTTATCATGGGATACTTGCAATATATATTCTTTTCACCGAGTGTAACAATCAGTTCTAACTAACATCTTGTATATAATTAATTAAAATCAGGCTTTGTTTAGCAGGATTCAATAATACCGGACAGTGGCGGACCCAGGATTTCAAGTTAGGGTATGCACTATTTTATAGACTAAATATATAAATTCGATTTTAAATGGTAGATTTTTTCGGGTCGGGTTTTTATAACATATTAAGATTAGGCATGTTGGTTTCGCTTTTTGGATCCGAGTTACTATAGTTGATTTGGTAAGTTTTGGTTGTATGAATTCTTGATTAAAATTAGTTCGTTTTCGGTGTTGATCAAATAGATAAAATGTAACTCATTTAATATTTTGTAACAAACTAAATTCTTATGTTTTTCAATTATGTGATCGACAAGACATAATTCATTGATAGCAAGTATTCAACCAAGTTTTTTATAAATCTAAAAACAATTTTCAAAACAAATTAAATTTCCCAATTTACAACTCAAAAGAAATAAAAATATTTATTACAGACTTCAGACTTGCATATCTTCGAAAAGGGAAAACAGAGTTGTGTTAAAATAAATTGACGCGCTATGTAATTATTCAATTATAAAGGCAATCTTAAATGGGTTAGGCTGGGTTTTGAGAAAGAAATATGTGGACTCAAAATTCAATATTAGAAATAACTTGTTTTATATTTACTGTTGGACCTAAAAGAAAACATAACCATATTTGACCTTCTTCTTCACTGCAGTTCTGCAAGTGCCGACATACTCACATTTACACTCCTACTGTGTTTCCTTCTTCCCTTTTTTTTCTTTGGAATCCATATTACTGGATGAATCTCCTTTTGATAATTCGTACAGAAATAAAGTGCCTTCTATATAACAGGCTATAATAGAAAATTCAGTCAAGAAAAAAGGATAGAAATTACCATCAAGCAGATCTCGATTCGCTAGATTCGGTGGTGTTCTAGAGGTAGTTGAATCAATAAACATTTTGATATCTTTGGCTTATTGGATTCTGGTAACCTTTATGCTTTAAGACCTAAAAATGCGTCACACAGTGACTAGCTACACTAAAAGGATTTGAATGGTGCAACTGAACTTTGCTTCAGATCGAGCAATCAAGCTAACATTGTGTATGTGTGAATGAATGGAAGGCTTCGAGATATGATAAATTGAAAATTGATTACTTCAACATGTATTCTTTCGAGTATTTAAGCACTCTAGCTCCCTTGATTAAGTCAACGTCAACGTTTATAGAAAACTAAAAAAGTACCTCGGTAATTTATTTTTTACCCTAGCCTATGTTATTCTTCTAAACAGCCTCCTTTTGAACCAAAGTAAAGAAGTTAACATATATATACAAAAATATTAGTAATAATAAGTAAATATATACAAAAAGTGATGTGGATTATTAGTCTAAATAACGTTATATCTATATCTATACTTTTTTACTTGCTTATTATGGAAAGAGTTTTTCTAACAAAAAATTAAGATAAGAAGCTCCAATCATGAGATGACATGTGTCACTTCTTAACAAACTCCAAGCCTAACTTTTAACAAACTTCAAACCTAACTCTTAACAACAAAAAATTAAGATAAGGAGCTCCAATCTATACTACTTTATAATGCATTTAGGCCTTCTAAAATTAAAAGGCTTAAAAATTCAGACTTTTTTACTTGCTTATTATGGAAAGAGTTTTTCTAACAAAAAATTAAGATAAGGAGCTCCAATCATGAGATGACATGTGTCACTTCTTAACAAACTCCAAGCCTAACTTCTAACAAACTTCAAACCTAACTCTTAACAACTAAAAATTAAGATAAAAAGCTCCAATTATAAAATGACATGTGTCATTTCTCAACTAAAAATTCATCTTTATTTTTAAATTAAAATATCTTTTTATCTACTTATTTTTTTATAATCTAATTTCACCAAATTTTCTAAAATTTTATGCTCTTTAATTCAACATACATTTTGATATATTTTTATGAGTTTTTAGTTTTATATTTTTAATGGGTTTATTTTATTTTAATTCAAATTTTTATAACTTTAACCTTTATTTCATTTATTTCAATCAATATAATCTTGATTCGTCAAAATCATATTCTTTTGGGGTAGTGTTTGACGCGTAAGAGATTGCGAGGGTATTCTATATGCGGGAATAATGATGTCGCGAGAAAGCTACGGGAAAGTTACGGGTAACCCAAACAAACACTTACAACTAACACATATACATTCGAAGTGTTGTGAAACGAATTCACTAAATGGGTAAGCAAACACATATAACTATACTTATCGCCGCCGCTGTGCGCGGGTACCCGGCTAGTTACATATAATAGAGGAATGAATCTCTCTCTTCATGGTTTTAAAATTAAGACTTACAAAATACAAAGCTTATGGTACAATACACAATGCACTATTAATGTTTTTCTCATCAATCTTAATTTAAGACTTACAAGTCTTAAAGCTTAATGTACAAAATATAAAGCACTATTAATGTGGTCAAAATATTTAATGTTGTCAATTAATTAACTGGTCAATAAATACAATTAATGCAGTTATTTAAACACCCCTTACATAAGAAATACAAATTATCAAGCATATTGTACAACCAACTTAAACACAATTCTTGCATTAAATGTCACTAGTACAAATAATAAAACACATTATACAAATATTCAGGCCAAACAAGCAACGGGCCAAACGGGCTCGAGCCCGAACATGCACGGGCTAAACGAAATTCTTGATATCCGTAAATTTATTATCAAAAAGAGCATAATAAACTAAAATACATGATTTATCAAAAAAATTATTTCAAGGGTACCCGCCGCCGCAACGCGCGGGTACCCTGCTAGTTTATTCATATGCGTGTATAGCCACTTTCGATTACTATTAATTTTATGACACATGCACAAATAAGAGACGGAACTAGAGGGGTCTTGCAGTATCAGGGCACTCGATAAAAATTTGCTTTGTAGTGTATTTTCGCATAAAACACATAATTTTTTTAAATGTACCCGATGCTAATGTATAATAGGTGAAAAGTAAACTTAATTTTCATTAAACTCAATTTTTTTAATAGAAACTCATACTTTTTTGCTAATTTATTTCTTATACTATACTTAAAAAAAATTGTACACCCAAATACTTTGAGCTCTTTTTTCGTTCATGCAATAAACAAATGGTGGTAAAGTGTTACAGTATAATTTAGCAATCAAGAAATAGTTGTTAGATCTAGGCTATGTTTGGCGCGGAGCGGTGAAAGAGCTTTTTGGGGCGGTGAGCGGTGGTAATGAGCTTTTTGATTTTTAATATATGTTTGGCAAAGGAGCGGTGGGCTTTGACTAATTTTTAGGAATGCTAATTCCCCAATGCTCCTTAAAGAAGCATTCATAAACCTCTCAAAGCTGTAAACAACTTGAATTACTAAAATACCCCCCACCCCCACCCTTATAACACGTTATTATTTATATACCCATAACCCTAGTTGCTGCACAATCTCTTCTGCTATCACAATCTAAGGTACCTTCGTGTGAATTATTTATTATACTCGCATGTATTTATACTTCGTGTGAATTTGTGTGCTGCTTTATGTGAAACTGTGATAATGGAATATAAATAATGATGTGTTTATACTTCATGTGAATTCGTGTGAATAACCTGTCCAAGGAGTAATGCATTAAGAAGCTTTAATTTAATGAATAACCATGTAATGATAACAAATTGATATATAACATGCATAGGACTATAGGAGCATTACAAATTTACGTGTATATAAGAACTAAATAGAACAAGCACAAAACTCGTTTTCCCTCACTCAACGATTGCGTACGCTTTTGTTGACCATGGTATTTTGCTTGTTCATGGCAAAACTGATGGTCAAGGACTCAAGGGTATTCGATTTGTTGCATTTTATACCAAGGCAAGACATAACATTTATTTTATTAAACCAAGCACAATTTGTAAGATATTACCTGGATGCAAAGTAAAGGTGTGCATACATGCTTATAGAATTTGAGCTGCTTGCTTTCAAGTAGTAGTCATCCACTGATTTAAAACCAAAAGCGACTGCATAAACTCAAATAGTGGTGTAAGAAGTGAGGTTCCATGATTATACAGTTAAGATACAAATAAAATGTACCTCGAGTCAGTGATTGTAAGCACCTGGTGATGATAACCGCTTGATCTCCAAGATAATTAAATCGTTCATAGTAATTTTAAAGTGTGTCCACAAGTTCCGATGCTTGGTGGGACCAAAAAATTGAGGTAAAATTTATTTTATTCATTTAAATTGGAAGATGGCAGCATCACATTCTTAATATTATAAATTGTAACCATGTATTATTTATTGTGTAGGAAAATGAAAATTTTAAACCATTTAGAACAAAACCCCCATCTAAAGAATTGCAAGAGGCATGGTATCAACTCTTTGGGGATGCCGTTGCTAGTGGGGTGAATGAAATGGCGCCCGGTATGGATATAGGTACATCAAATGAGGCGCCTATTGCTAACCTTGAACACTTAGGTGTAGAATTTGATGATAATGCAGACACATATGAAGTATTTAATCAATACACTAATGCTCTAGATGGTCAAGAGGAAGGATTTTATACAGATTTAATGAAAGATGTGGGCCAAGATGTCCCAACATCAAGCCAAATTGGAGTTTCTAAACAAGTAAACAAGTCTACTAAATTAACTATGAAACCAAAAAATGTTCAGATGAAGCGGAAAGGGAGGGATTCGACAGGATCAAGAATGTTTAAAGAGTTCATGGTTACACAAAATGAGAAACAAGATCGTCTTATAGAAATTTTACAGTCTGATGCTTCTGCTGTTAATAAAGAAGATCCTTATAGTGCTAGTAGGTGTATGAGTGTCATTAATAGCATGATAGATGGTGGAATGATGACAGATGATAGTCCTCTTTGTTATCTTGCAATGGATTTGTTTAAAGATGCCGTCACACGGGAATTGTTTTTGACTATGCGGAGTGATGATTCTAGGCTAAAATGGTTGCAACATAAACAAGATCGATGCGAGTAAACTTTTATTTTGCTATGTGGCCAATAATTCATGATATGGACATTCTGTTTTTATTTTGTTATGTTTTGTTTTATTCGGATAGTTTATGTTATTTTGCACGGTTAATGAAGTATTTGAATAAAATAATTTGTTTTATTGTTACTTTTCAATGTAATTTAGTTTGTTGCGTTTATCTTTTTTATGCTATTTTATGACTTGATATATGAACAAACTACGAGATGTGACTTTTTAATTTTGTATTTTACATATGCTTGGTCTTGTATAGGTGAACACAATCAATATGGATACCGAGAGAATAGAGAAAAAAAGAAAATATGATTGTGTACGCTCAATTATCAAGTCATGGTCTTCGTCTAATATTGCTGCTGCATACTACTATAAGTATATGTACAAGGAACCATGCATGACGTCATCTCAAACAGGAGAAGCTTGGATGAATGAGGTATTAAATGGTAATCCTATCCGTTCTGTGAATGCTTTTAGAATGCATTCAAATGTGTTTTTGAAACTATGTGGGGAACTAGAATCAAGTTATGGATTGAAGTCAAGTGATAGAATTACGGTTGTCGAGAAGGTGGGGATATTTGTGTACACACTTGCGTTAGGGGTGTCAAACAGGGATGTTAGTGAGCGTTTTCAACGCTCTGGAGAGACTATCAGTAGAGCGTTTCATGAAGTTCTAGAGGCGATAACTGCTAGATCCAAAGGTTATCATGGTCTAGCCCGCGAGATGATTAAGCCTACGGATCCAACCTTTCAACAAACACCTCTTAAAATAATGAATGATAACAGATACATGCCATACTTTAAGGTATCCAAATACATTTTTTTTTTCTAATTTGAACAATTTTCATTCCATATCGTGATTATCTTATATTTTTGTAGGATTGCATCGGTTGTATTGATGGCACGCACATAGGGGCGTGCATCCCAGAGAGCGAACAAATGCCTTACATAGGTAGAAAAGGGGTACCTACATTCAATGTGATGGCGGCGTGTGACTTTGATTTATGCTTTACCTTTATATCAGTTGGATGGGAGGGTTCTGCACATGACACACGTGTGTTTCTCAGTGCCATTAACAATCCATCAATGAACTTTCCAAAACCACCCGAAGGTAAATTTTATTGCCTATTATATTGAATTCTACATTTATAAAGCCACTAATTTTTATGTTATAAGCAGGTAAGTATTATTTAGTGGATAAAGGATATCCGGATAGAAAAGGATATTTGGTTCCATATCCAAAGACCAGATACCATAAGTCACAATTTGAAAATGAGCCACCTAATAACATGCAAGAAACTTTTAATCGTTCCCATTCGTCTCTACGAAGTGCAATTGAGAGATCATTTGGAATATTGAAAAAAACGATGGAAGATACTCGGTAAAATGCCTAAATACAGTGTGAAAACTCAACTTGATATAATTACGGCCGCATTCGCCTTGCATAATTACATTCGTAATAATGACAAAGAAGACAAGGTGTTTACAACATTTGAACAACATCCAGATTACATGGGAGGTGAAGAACTTCGTGACGTACGTGGCTCGGATACAAATTATGCTGATATTTCTAGTGCAACATCTATCGAGATGAAACAGATTCGCAATGATATTGCCACTTCACTATGGAATGCACGTCGTCGGTAGTACATTACTAGTATATAATGGTATTATGAAATGTCCAACATGTAAAAGTAACTTTGTTATTTATTTAGAGAATTTTATATTGAAATATATATATGTCCTTTTACGTCATTTTACATATATATAAATACAGCTACAGCTATATTACCAAACGTTATTATTTAAAAAAACAGCTACTGCTCACGGCTACTGCTCGCAGCTACTGCTCACTGCTACTGCTCACAGCTACTGCTCATTGCAACTGCTACTTTTGCCAAACATAGCCCTACTCTCATAATAAACGCAAGATTACTTATTATTATATCTCCCACTTGCAATATTATATAAACTAATCAAACACACACGTATGTGTTTGATCGTGTTTGATTAGTTTATATTAGGGCTGTGCATGGTCTCAAAACCGGACCGGACCGGTCAAGACCGGATCGGACCGAAAACCGACTTCGGCATAAACTCTAGACCGAGACTGGACTGAATGTGGTCGGTCCGGTCTCGGTCCGGGCCGGTCCGGTCGATCTTTCGGTCGGTCCGGTCCAAATTAGTCTAAATCCTTCGGTTTTGGTCCGGACCGGACCAAACCGGACCGGACCGAGGACCGAATTAGACCAAATGCCAAGACCGCGGACCGGACCGAATGTGGTCGGTCCGGTCTCGGTCCGGTCGGTCCTTCGGTCGGTCCGGTCCGTTCGGTCGGAATGCTCACCCTTAGTTTATATAATATTGCAAGTGGGAGATATAATAATAAGTAATCTTACGTTTATTATGAGAGTAGATCTAGATCTTGTTACAACTTTTGTAGAATAGATTCATATCACTTCATATAATATTGCAAGTGGGAGATATAATAATAAGTAACCTTACGTTTATTATAAGAGTAGATCAGTAGATCTTGTTACAACTTTTGTAGAATAGATTCATATATCACGTACATTGAATCTGTCAACATATTACTGAGATCAATGACAAACAAAGAAAATCAAAAGAATAAATAAGCACATATTAACCATCTATTTTAGGGGTGAGCATGGTTCGGTTTGGCTCGGTTTTTGTATAAAACCGAAACCGAACCGAAAAATTTCGGTTTTTGATTTTTAGAAACCATTCGGTTTCGGTTTTGTGTCGGTTTGGTTTTTCGGTTGTCGGTTTTTTTTCGGTTTGGTTTTTCGGTTTTTTCGGTTTCTATACGATCTATCAAGCTTTGCTTTTTCAAAGTAGATTTGACATATATCTTAAGATAGAACCATATCTTAAACCGGTACTGATACAACGGTACTAAAACGGGTAAAGAACCGTCTTAAATCAAGTGCCAACATTCTCAAAGTTGCCTCCAAGTTCCAAGGATTTGTTAGAGCTTGAAAGGTACACTGAAACAATTGAAAGGTGTGTAAACGAAAAAAGAATGATGTTTGAACAAGTTCTTCAATCTTTTGATGTAATTGCACCATCTTCAATAGGAACAACCATTAACATTCAAACTTAATGTGTTCTTGTGACATTTGTGTACACATTTTTTTTTTACCTTAAAGCACATTTGTGTTATGTATATTGTTATGAAATAAAATATTAGCAGAGTTATCACACATTGGAAATGCATCATTGACACGGGTAATGTAAAAGAAAGATATCAAGATAAAGTACTTATATTATTTGTGAACAACAAGGCAAGATATATTATTTTGACTTTAAATGTCGGTTCGGTTTCTATTAGTCGGTTTTTAAAGCTAAAACCAAACCGAACAAAAAACTTCGGTTTTTTCAAAATATAAAAACCGAACCGTCGGTTTTCAATTGGTTTCGGTTTTTTTGGTTTCGGTTCTTCGGTTTTTTTCGGTTTAGGTTCGGTTTTTCGGTTTCTTGCACACCCCTAATCTATTTTGATTTGGGTTATGGTACAAAAAAGTTACTAAAGTTTACAAAAAATTTGTCCTAAGTTATCATAGTTTCATTTTGTTCACCCAGGTTACTGAAGTTTGAAACTTTGTTCATTTAAGTTACTGAACTTATAAAAATATAAGTTTAGGTTACTGAAGTTTGAAACTTTGTTCACTCAGGTTATTGAATTATCAAAAAATATATGTTAGGGTTACTTGAACTAACACTGAATTTATCGAAGTACATGCTTTCTAAAGTTTAGTAACCTGAGTGAAACAAATGAAACTATAGTAACTTAGGACAAATTTTTGAGAAACTTTAGTAACTTTTTTGTACAATAACCCTTTTGATTTCATCCAATGGTAGAGATCAAACCCAAAAATAACAAAGGAATGACAAAATTGTCATTTTAGCCCATTTAATAAAAAACCCACTTTCCACCTTTTTTTAAAAAACAACATATCTTGCAAACGGTAAATCTTCAAGCTACAAAAAATACACCATCGCGACGAGAAAAAAAATCATCTTTGTATAGATATGCACTTTTATATACTTTCAATGAACTTTTTTTCAAAATTTCCGTCCAGACGAATCACACATGATTCGTAAAAAAATCACATGTGATTTGTTATTTTAAAAAAATCACAACTGATCCACCAAAAATTCACAAGTGATCCACGAAAAGAATCGCATGGATTTGTTATTTTTAAAAAATCACAAGTGATTTGTAAAAATGAGTAAGTCACACATAATGCTGTTTTTTTGTTGTGATTCGTGTGTAAATCACACGTGATTTTGTTTCAATCTAAAAATGAGTAAATCACACATGATTATGTTTTTTGTTGTGATTCATGTATAAATCACATCTAATTTGTAAAATCACTTTATTTGAGTTTTGTAAAAGGAGTCATGTGACAAAAATCAGTTTTTGTTGTGGTGGGATTTGTAATATAGTAAAAAATAAGTGTCTTCAAAATAGCTCTTGAGATTTTGTGTAAATCACATATGATTGTAACTTCAAATCACATGTGATTTATCGTAAATTATTTTTTTGAAAGTGAATCACATGTGATTTACTCATTTTTATATTAAAATATATGGGTTTCAGTTTATAACAGCAAAGACTAAATCACACGTAATTTACATTTTTCATAACAAAGCCAAAATATAAATAACAGAATCACACGTGATTTCAAGAATTTGTTTTATAAAATGAAGAAAATTTTTTATTTGAAATTAAAGATCACATGCGATTTATTACTCTAAAGATCGAATGTGACATGTAAAATCACATGTGATTTTTTTGGTAAACTGTGTTTCTGACTCGACATTGCGAGCGACTAAAATCACATGTGATTTTGTAATTTATTAAATCGCACGTGATTTTTAAAATAACAAATCATACTTATACGAGAAATATCACAAACAAACAAAGAACAACAACCAGCAAAAGAACAAAAGAAATAAACAAAGGGGAAAAAAATACAAACTATAAAAACAAAAGAACAAAAACCAGCAACAAACCATACTTATATACAAACCAAGGAAAATGCAGACCAATGAAAAAACAAAAAAACGTGCAAAATAACCATGGATCCGGTTCAAGCAGATTCTCCAATTCAACAAACCTCTTTTGCAGATTGATTTATTTTTGTAAGATTAATTATTTTCAACCATTTTTAACAAACCACATATCTTAATTACGGTTAATCGGAAGATATGGAGGATTGACGGTGGTTTTTTACGATTAATCGGAAGTTCTTTGAAGATCAACGACGGTTAATGACGGTGTTTTGTGTGATTTTCCGGTTACCTGTGGTTAGTGCGTGTTTGTGTGTTTTTGTGGAGAGAGAACTGACTCAACCGACTCATGTTAGTTGACTTTATGAGATACTATAATTACCAAAAGACCCCTTTGTTGGAATCACTCTTAAACCTTAATTCAAGTGTTAGTGATTCATATGTAATAGTTAGCTTAATATGGCTTTTATGTTAGTAATCAAGGCTAGGCTTATGTAGAAAGCCCATAAGCCTAGGCCAAGCCCAATATGTAAAAGGATGGGAACTTGGAGTGTTGCCCTACTTCCCTCCTATAAATACTCTTGTAAACCATCCTTAGATGGTTGGTTGTTCACTTTCACATTTATATTAAGCATAAATCTTCTTTCATTCCTTACGCATAAGTGTGCGCGTGTTCATCCGATCATTCTCTTCTCTATTTATACATATTGATGCTTGTGTTATTAATATGGGAACCTAACAGTGGTATCATTCGCCAAATAGTTGGGTGAAAGTTTTCTTGTTTTTGAAGTTTTAAGCTTTACGCGTAACTCTCGGTTCTTAAACTTGGTCACGCTTAAAAACTCATTTTTTACACTTTTCAATCCAAGATTCTGGTATTTTCAACGTTTTTAGGTGTTAAAATATTTGTTTTTGGCAAAAAGTTTTGAACTTTACGTGTATTTCTTAGATTTTAAGCTTGGTTTCATACAAGGGTGTTGTTCTACGCATAACGTGTTTCAAAGTTTTGGATCATCAAGTTTCACACTTTTGTGTTATTTTGGTGATATTGAAGCTGTTTCATCACAGAAATCTGGTTTAGAATCACGTTGGGCTAAAAATAAGTTTTTGTTAAGTTTTACGCGTAACAAAACCCTATTTTTACGCGTAACTTTTCCTTGGATCGATCTTCAGTTTTCGTGGTTTACTCAGTGTTTTCTTGCTTGGATAAGCCTGAAAACACTTCGACTTTGGATATCCTTTGCACTGTGATAGTGTAAAAGATCTTTTGGGCAAAACCCAAATCTTACGCATAAGCTCAAACTTATGCGTAGAACTCATTACGCATAAGATTCTTCTAACGCCTAAGCTCTGTCTTACGCATAAGCTAATCCTACGCCTAAGTTTTCTACGCATAACTTTCAGCTTACGCATAACTTTAGTGTTTCTCAATTCTTACGCGTAAGCTAATCCTACGCGTAACTATCACTTTTACGCGTAAGTTTGGTGTTTTTACGCTTAAGTGTTATTTTGCCTACACTTGGTTTCTACGCCTACGGATATTTCATCAACAACGTTTCATTCGACTACAAAGATCCATTTAACAACACAAGTTTTCAACATGTCATAACCACCATACTCTAACTACTTTCCTTACATGTATAATCAAGTACAACAACAACAACAACTCAGTCCACAACATCAACAATTCAATCAACAACAACAAATTTACCAACAACAATTTAATCAACAACATACTCCACAAATGGTTCAACCACCACCTAGTCTTCAAGTATAACCTTACACAAACTTCTACAATCAACATCCATCCAGGAGTACTATGAAGGAACCAACATGGTTTGGCAAGATGTGTGAAGCCTTAAGTAGCCAACAATCAATTCATGAAGCTGGCTCACTTGATAGACCTCCAATGCTCACTTCCGGGAATTATGATCAATGGGTGATTCGGTTCTTTAGGTTTTGTGATCTAAAGAAGCCACATGGAAAGTTCTTAAAGAAGGTCATTATAGAAGGTCCATTTCAGATGCCTACTGTTGTCACACCCGCAGATCCAACTGCTAATCCACCAAGAGATGATGTCACCAACATTGCAACTATCTCATACCTCACTGCTAATGAACTTCTACATTTTGAAGCCGATGAACTAGCAATGCAATACATCCTTCTAGGATTACCAAATCCAATCCTTCGAAGTGTTGATGCTCAAAAGACTGCAAAAGCAATGTGGGAACATATTCATCTTCTTATGGAAGGCACAACACTCAATCAGGAAGACATGGAATCCAAAATTTACTTGGCCTATGAACACTTCATGATTGAACCAGGAGAGACATTAAAGTCATATCATCATCGCTTTTTAGACATCATTAATGATTTGGACAAACACAACATCATCATGCCACGAATTGTTGTCAACACTAAGTTCCTAAGTAGTCTTGGTCCGGAATGGGAGAAGTATGTCATTTTTCTCCGTCAAGCTAAGAACCTTCATCATGCTACATACGGATTGTTGTACGACTATCTGAAGCCTCACCAAAAAGAAGTTGACAAATAAAGGGCTATCCGTGGACTCCCGATTTCACAGTTACTTCCGGACAATCAACAACTTGCTTTGTGGGCTTAAACTAGTTTCCCTCCTCAAACAGCTCCTCCACCCGCTCCTCAACCAACTGCAACCATCACACCATATGATTCGTCACAGCAACAACCTCAACAAACTCAATTGGTTCCATACAACAACAACACTGCTCAAGCACTTACAGTGAAGCTGATGAGGACTCCGATGCCTTCGATGAACTGTAACAAGGATTTGTTATGATTGCTAAAGCATTCGGACGGTACACAAACAAATCCAACAATCGCATTCGTTCCTCATCTAACACAAGGAATCAGGCTGTTGTGAACAATGGACGCGTTGAAGTTCAGAATCGTGGTTATGGACGTCAGATGGGAGGTGGTCAAGGGTTTAATGCTATGGGAAGGAATAACATGGGTGCTCCGCAACAGCAAAGGGCTCAAGTGATTGAACAGGGGAATGCTCAGAATGGGGTTACTGGTCTTCGTTGTTACAACTGGAATGAGAAGGGTCATCTGGCTAATGCATGTCCTAAGCCGAGGACAAGAGGCAATGCTTATCACAAAGAAGCTTTGCTCTTGGCTCTTAAGGATGAAGCTGGTGGCACTCTTACCAACAAGGAACAGAGCTTTATGGCAGATGCAGATTCTGATGATGATATGGAGGACTTGCAGGCTAATGCAGCAGTGATGTTGATGGCACACATGCAAGCTCTTCACATGAGTGACACAGGCCCAGTGTATGACACTGACGTCTTGTCTCAGGTACTTGAACAAACTATACTCATTACTGATCTGATATCTCCGCCAATGTCTCCATCCGACAAGGATCAGAGTGTTCAACATGAGCCATCTACATCTCATTTCGATGATTATCAAATAGATCCCGTAGTTACATTTGACGATCAAGATAACCTTATGGTTAATATTGATAATCAAATTGACTCCGTGGTTATATTTGAGGATCTAAATAATGATCATGTTGAGACTCACGTTGAACAAAATGAACTTTTGTCTAATAGAGAACTTGAGCTCCTGACCTTAATTAAAGACCAAGAATCTCGGTTGGAAATTTGCAAGCAATTAAAAGATAAAAATGCACTGTTAATTAGGGATAATGAATGCTTAATTAGACAAATCAACGTTTTTAAAACTCAAGAAAAACGTGAAAAAGGTTTTGAAGTCGCTTTTGTTAAATCTCATCAAAACGAAAAATCTTTAAAACGACAGATACGTGATCTAGCCGCATCGAAGAATGCTTTGTTGTCTCAAATAGAACAACTGAAACATGAACATAAACAACAACTTAACGCTCTTACTTTGGAAACTTAAAAAGCCAAGGCTGAGTTGTTAACTTGTCAAAAACAGTTCTATGAGTACAAAAAGCATTCCACGAAACGAATAGATAACTATCTTGATGAAATTGTCGACTTACAACACAAAATCAAAGAGTTTCGAAATGTTGTTTATAAACATGGTGAGTCAATCACAACTATTCAAAAGTTTACTTTTAAACCAAATCCAACTGGATATGGACCGATTCTTGCTGATTACAAACCTAAATTTTCAAACAGAGCATTCAAACCAAATCCTGAAGTTTACAGTGCAGAACATTGAATTAATGATTCAATTATGACTGTTGTTGAATATAATCGCATGAAGGAATTAGATGCAGATGACGAGCATCGGTCAAAAATGGAAAATGTCGTTTATAACAAACCATTTAACTATTCAAAAGCCGTAACTTTTGTCACACAACAAGATACTTCCAACAAACCTTTGGTTATCACACCAGTTTCTAATCCCCAACCTAATGGTGCACAAATTAATGGTCCTTTACCTTCACTTAGTGAAGTAAAAACGAAAGCCGAAAGTTGTCGCGTTATAAAATACTTTGACACTTTCTTATCTGACATCAAAATTTTGGAACGTGAGATTGAATTTCATTCTGAAATAAAAGTTGAACATTTTCAATCGCCTCTGGCGCGAGAACAAAGAGATATTCTTCAGAAAAGTAATTTACCCCATGTCAAAATTTTGAAAACATGTGCACAATATTGGGAAAGGGATTTTCACAAGGAACTTGGTCTAATGAAAACAGTTTTCGAGAAAACAGAAACATCAATTTCAAATACTAAACGTAAAAAGAAATTGTTAAGAAAATATGTTGATCGACTCTTGAAAGATGTTATCTGTGCTAATATCAATAATCTTGTGGTATTACAATCTGTTGCATATGCATCTGATCATATCTCTGTTGATTCTGTTGATATTGTTGAGAATACTGATAATGTGCCTCAGATCGAGTCTTTAAAAGTTGAAAATGAACGATTGTCAAACGAAATTTCAAATGCAAAACGTCGTCTTCAATGGTGTCAAAAAGATTGTCAAAATCGTGAACTTGCTTTGCAAAACCAAATCAACCAGTTTCATTCCAAAACTGTTAATCCAAAATTTGAGCAACTGGATGATCAAAACGTGTCTTTGAAGTGTCAAATCTCAAAATATGAACAAGAACTTGCAAAAGTTAAAAAGGAATATGGTGTCATATTTGATTTACTCAAACAGACTCGTGTTGAAGCATCAAACGAACTTGATCATTATCTTGCACACACTAAAGAAGTAATGAATTTTTCTGGAAATCTTCGTTCTGAAAATCAAGAACTGGTGCACACTATCTTTAAGTTAAGAGAGAAGTTAGGAAAGTATGAACAAGTTCAGCCTAGCATCATTAAGAAACTTGCACCTGTAACACTTAGAAAAAGTGACACTAAAATGCCTACTGACAAATCAGAAGATACTAATGTGCTTCCCTCTACTAAAACAGGACTAGTTGCCTCTTTTCCCAACGTCCGCACTTCACAGCATAGGAGCCATACAAGGAAGAATAGGAAGTTGCGACCTAAGAAAAGAACAATAAAGAATGCTGAAGTAGAAGAACACCGTAGGACTTTGAATAAGACTCCAGTTGCACCCACGTTAGATATTTGCGTCTAGCAAATGTAATGGAAAAAGTGTTGTAACTAATGCTGAACCTTTAAGTACTTTTGATATTCAGTCTGATGCTTCTTGTGTTATTTGTCGTAAAAGTATGCTTTCTGATTGTCATGATAAATGTGTTGCTAAGGCTATCTTGTCTCGTTTACGGAATCCTAAGATACGGAATACCTCTAGGCCCACTAATGCTTCTAAGTGTGTGCTTGGTAAACCGCCCTCTTTAGATTCTAAGAAACGCATTGATGTCCCTGTCGCTCCTGTATCACCTCCAAGGAATGTAGTACCACCTAGTGCATTCACTAAGACTAAAGCTAAGACTAGTTGGAGATGGCAGAAATGGATACATAATACACTAGGATTTAAATGGATGCCTAAAATCATTGATGTGTGTATTTCGACTATAACTGCTTCGGAACCCTCTAACTCTTCGGGTTCCACATCTACTTCTATTCCATTTGTGTCGTCTGTGTGTAATGCATGTGATACAGATCATCCTTTGGATTGTTGATAGCGGATGTTCCCGACACATGACAGGCAATCTTAAACTGTCATCAAACTTTGTTGCAAAGTTCATTGGCACTGTCAGATTCGGGAATGATCACTTCGCAGCTATCATGGGCTACAGAGATTATATCAATGGCAATATCGAAATTAGCAGGGTTTATTATGTGGAAGGTCTCAGTCACAATCTCTTTTCTGTTGGTCAATTCTGTGATGGAGATTTGGAAGTCGCATTTCGGGAGAAAACTTGTTTCATTCGTGATCTACAAGGAAACAATCTTATGTCTGGCACACGCAATTCTAGTCTGTACACAATCTCAATGCAAGACATGGTTGCTTCATCTCCCATCTGTCTACTCTCAAAGGCTACATCTACAAAATCTTGGCTATGGCACTGTCGTCTCTCACATCTAAACTTTCAAACCATCACCAACCTTGCTCGACACAAACTTGTTGAAGGTCTCCCAAGATTCCGGTATTCTAAAGATCACCTATGCTCATCTTGTGAACAAGGGAAAAGCACTCGTGCTCTTTTTCCTTCAAAGGTGGAACACAGCTCTCAACATGTGCTTCATCTTCTTCACATGGATTTGTGTGGCCCGATGCGCGTGCAGACGATTAATGGCAAACGCTACATCTTGGTAATTGTTAATGACTACTCAAGATAGACTTGGGTTTATTTTATTCGAAGTAAAGATCAAGCTCCACAGATGATCATCACCTTTCTCACGAAAATTCAAATTCAGCTCCGGAACACCGTCAAACAAATTCGAACAGACAAAGGAACTGAATTTGTGAATCAAACTCTTCGGGAATATTATGAGAAAGTGGGAATAGAGCATCAAACATCCATTGCACGTACCCCAGAACAAAACGGAGTTGTTGAACGACGAAACCGTACGTTAGTGGAAGCTGCCAGAACGATGTTAATCAATGCTAAACTTCCAGATTACTTGTGGGCTGAAGCTGTCTCAACTGCATGCTACACTCAGAATCGTTCAATGATCACAAAACGCCACAATAAAACACCTTTTGAGCTTATCCACAACCGTAAACCAAATCTCAAACACTTTCATGTATTTGGATCCCTTTGCTACCCGAATAATGATCGTGATGACTTTGGTAAGCTCAAAGCCAAAGCTGACATTGGAGTCTTTATTGGATATTGTGAAAATTCTAAAGGTTACCGGATCTGGAATCGTCATACAAAGCAGGTTATGGAAACAATTCATGCAAATTTCGATGAACTTACAGAAATGGCTTCTGAGCATAACAGCTTGGAACCCGGTCATAACCGTTTAAACATCCCTCAAACCCCATCCTCAGCTGAACTAAGCCCTCAGCTTACTCGTCAACAAATGGAAAAGCTATTTGCTCCACTGTTCAGTGACGATATTGATGAACGTGCTCCAGGTGTATCAGATGCTTCCGCTGCTCAACCTGATCATATTCCTATACCTGATACACCTGCTACAACAACTACTGTTGAAGAAGCACCACCAGTTGACTCTACAACAACAATTGAACAAACTGATTCCAACGATGCTGAACCAGCTGACGATGTTCTAAACAATGAAGTACCCCCACCTGCAGATTTTGATCCAAATGCGTTCTTTAACCTGTTTGCTAATGAAACTGCTGCATCTGATGTTGCGGAATCATCTACAAGCCATTTGAATCCTCAAAATCTGCACAATGTATACCAACATCAACCCTCCACTCATCGTTGGATAAATGACCATCCTCTTGAGAATATTATTGGTAACCCGAATCAACCAGTCGTAACAAGACAACGTCTTCACACAGATGGTGAACATTGCATTTATGCAGTCACTGTCTGCCAATCTGAACCTAAAAACATTAAAGATGCAATGACAAAAGACAACTAGATTGAATCCATGCAAGAAGAACTCAATCAATTCAAACGTCTTGAAGTATGGGAATTGGTTGAAAGACCAACAGGGGTCTTCGTCATTGGTCTCAAATGGATTTGGAAAAAAAAATTGGATGCTGAAGGGACTGCAATCATAAATAAGTCACGTCTGGTGGCTAAGGGTTATAGACAGGAAGAGGGTATTGACTTTGAAGAGTCATTTGCTCCAGTTGCTCGTCTTGAGGCTGTTCGGATATTTCTGGCGTTCGCGGCTCATCTTAACATCACGGTCTTTCAAATGGATGTCAAAACTGCTTTTCTGAATGGTAAACTGAAAGAAACGGTCTACGTCAGCCAGCCAGAAGGATTCGTTGATCCAGAGTTCCCGAACCACGTTTACAAACTGAACAAGGCTCTGTATGGTCTCAAACAAGCCCCTCGGGCGTGGTACGATGAGTTATCAACCTTTCTCCTTTCTAATAATTTCATTAAGGGATCGGTCGACCCTACACTGTTCATACAATATCATGGGGAACACATTTTAATCGTTCAAATTTATGTGGATGACATCATTTTTTGGTCAACACATTTAAAATACTCAAACGCTTTTTCAAAACTTATGAAAAAACATTTTGAAATGTCCATGATGGGTGAACTTACATTCTTTCTAGGATTGCAAGTTCATCAATCACCCCGTGGTATTTTCTTGAGTCAGTCCAGATATGCCCTTGAACTGTTAAACAAATTTGGAATGCAAACTTGTGATACATATGCCACACCAATGTCACATACCAAGAAGCTGGACGCTGATTTGCATGGGAAACTGGTTGACCCTACCAAATACCGTAGTATTATTGGGTCTCTCATGTATCTAACAGCCAGCATGCCTGATATTGTCTTTGCCATATATCTTTGCTCCCGTTATCAGTCGAGACCAACTGAAACCCATCTCTCTGAGGCTAAAAGAATCCTCAGATACATCAAGGGAACCATTAACTTGGGGATCTGGTATCCGAAGGATTCTGGTTTTGAACTAATAGCTTTTTCAGACGCTGATCACGTAGGCTGCTTAGACTCTCGAAAAGTACTTCAGGAGCACTACAATTTCTTGGTGACAAACTGGTGTCATGGCAATCGAAGAAGCAGGATTGTACATCGCTGTCCTCAACAGAAGCAGAATATGTAGCCATGTCGGCGTGTTGTTCTCAAGTCATTTGGATGAGAACACAACTCAAAGACTATGGTTATGTATTCGACAGAATCCCGATGTACTGCGACAATCGGAGTGCTATTGCGATCTCGTGCAACTCAGTTCAACATTCAAAATCAAAGCACATCGATCTTCGATATCACTTCATCAAGGACCACGTGGAACAGGGTACAGTTGAATTATACTTTGTGGGTACTGAATACCAACTGACAGATCTGCTCACCAAAGCCTTAGCTCCTGCTAGGTTTAATGAGTTGGTCCACTGGATTGGTATGCGATGTTTGACTCAAGAGGAACTGGATGAACTCTTAAAACATTCTTAAAAACCAGTCAAACAACAAAAACCTCTTCTGTATATATTTTTCAAAAACAAAATATAAAATTATAAAATTAGATAAAACAACAAAAATATTCTTCTATCTCTATTTCCTTTAACATTGCAAGTACAATTCTTCCGTCAACACTCAAATCTTTCAAAATTCAGTATTTTCTCGATCAAGTGTTGAGGGGGAGAAAGCAAATATTTTTTGTTTTCATAAAACCTTGTACTTGCATGTTACTTTATCCCGGTTGTTTCTTTAATAATGGTGGTCACATTTCTGGTTTAATGACACTCCTCGGACTAAACTTCATAAAATTTCATTATTTCTTAAGTCGAGAGGGAGTGTCGTCAAAATTTCTTTCCAAATATCCTTCGTTTGGTAACCAAAATGGAAGTTATGGGCATTGGATGAAAATGGTTAAGGTGGAGGGACTAAAACTGTCAAAAGCTCAAAGTTATTTTTAATAAAACTTCCACCTAACACATTAACTCTTCACATTTAATATCTCAACCACCTTAATCCTACGCATAAAATTCAAGCTTCAAATCCGTGTTTTGGATCATCATTTTGTAAGTGTTTTTGTGTTCTTAAAATGATTACAAACAAGGGGTTTAAATCGTTTCAAAAAACAACGGTTAGATTTTCATATATGAGTGATTTTGTGTTCTACGCATAAGCGTATGAACACATAATCAATGGCGTGTGTTTATGGTTAAAATGGTTGTGTCAAAACGCTTACTTAATCACTTTGAAACCATTTCCATCATTAAAACTCACCCAGAAACACGAATTGATTGATATTGAAAAATTAGGGTTTATGCGTGAATTAGGTGTTTTCTTGTGAGAGTGTTTCTGGTTAATTAGTTGCTTATAAGATGTTGTTTATATGATGAATTGATGATATCCATGCTTAGAACTTGCCCAGTAACATCAAATGTGGAAGAATTGAATTCTAGGGTTTTAGTTCATACGAATTGGGTATTTTTGATTCACGTTGAGTTTGATGTTAAAACTTGGATAAAACAACTTAATAGGCATCCTAGACTTCCCAGAATAATTTTGGTGCATTTCCTATGGCTAATTATCTTAGGCGTAATTCTTGAAACTTAGGGTTTAGGTTTTACACATAAGTGTTTCACGTGTAACTGTTTGAATGAACAATTCATGATATGATCTGAAAATAATTGAATGCATGTGTTAATATTAGTGCTATGATGTATTTATTTCAGGTTTTCCACGTTTGAAAATTCAGAATCAAGGTTACTTGCAATCTACGCATAATGATCACCTTACGCGTAGCATGTTATGCGTAAGAGAAATCTTACGCGTAAGGTTCTACATTGGGGACTACGCGTATCCTGTGAAGGATATGCGTAAATAGTAACCTCTACGCATAAGGTTGACTCTTACGATTAAGCCTTACGCGTAAGGTTCCATATACGCTTACGCGTAAGCTTTACGTATAAGACACTCTTTTCCTACGCGTAATATCTCTTACGCGTAAGTCAAGAACCTACGCATAAGCTTATGCTTACGCATATACCACTCCCGTTTACGCATAAGCTTGCCATTTCTACGCCTAAGCCTAGTTTAACCTCAATTATGAATTGTTACGCGTGCAAACTTGTAAATAAATAAATCATAACGCCACGAAACCTATAATGTCACTAATAAGCTTAAACGTTTAATAAGTTGTGAAACATTAGTGAAAACATGGACTTTAAAACTTGAAGTTAATTAACTTACGAAACTTATCACGACGTCTTTGGACTATTGGACAAACAAGTGACATTGGACTCGTAACAATCATCGACATATCACATTCAATAATTAGACAATAAAACCATCTGTTGACTAATGCAATGTCTTTCGATATGTTGGTTCTTTTGGCTAAATATATTTCAGATCACGACATGGACGCTCAAATACATAACGTGGAAGCACCAAATGTTCTCACCGTTGCTGATATCTTCCCTCATGGTTATCCGATGAAGATAGGAAAGAACGACCTTCGTGTTGATTTTGATACTCTCACCTGCTCAGAGTCTTCTTGTCTGATTGCTGTAGATATTCTGAAGAATCATCCTTATTAGAACAAGCTCACTAATTCTGCTACAGTGCTGGAGATCTACATTCACCAATTTTGGCATACAATGCAAAAGATCAAAGGTCAAAATGCTGTGACGGTGACCCTCAACGACAAACAAGTCACCATCACACCAGCAGACTTACGGGCTATTCTTCTCATCCCTGTCATCGAGCCAACCGAATACAATGCCACACCAACTGAAGAGGCTGTTCTGCAATTCATGATCGATATTGGTTATGACGAAGCTTCAGGAGTAATCACAAAGCATTCATACGTGGATCTTAAGAATATTCCTCAGCCATGGAGAACCCTCTACATTATCATCACCAAATCTGTTTCTGGACGTGATAGTGGTTATGAGCATCCCAAGCTCATGGAACTACAGATCTATTGGGCTTTGGTCAACATGAAACACATTGAAGTTGAAGCTCTGATATGGGAAGACATGATGACGTTCCTCAAAAAGCTTGGCTCCAAAATCCCATATGTCAGATATACCAAGCTGTTGATCCAAAGAGCTCTAGGGTATAATCCTGATATCCCTCGGAGACTCAATGATCCCAAAAATCACGACATGTTGTATGAGCCTTCACTCACATTCAGATTTAAGGAATCAACAACAAAGAAGCAAGGTGCAGTGTTGCCAGATCACCTTCTAACTGATGATATCAAACAACTGTATTCATACAAAAGATATCTGGTAGCAGTTGACGAAGGTAAAGTTGGATGTCTTGATGAAAAATCCACTGGTACACCTACAAGGAAAACCAGACGAGGCAGTGCAGGGAGTGCCACAACCACTGAGAGTCAAAGAAAGTTTCCTAAGAGGAAACCTGGACGTAAGAGGACAGTTCCTTTAAAGAAAGCTATCCCTATCCCCAAACCTGAACCGCAACAAAAACTAACGGATGAGGACTCGGAGGGTACTGAATCAGACGAAGAGATTACCTACTCTGAAACTGTGAAAGAAGACACTCAAACAGCCACAAAACCTCCAAGTCCCAAGGGGGATAAAGGAAAGACTCTAGTGATTGAGCACGAAGAAGAAAGCTCTGATGAAGAGCCACTGGATACTGATTATAGGAGGAAGTTCAAAATCATAAGACTCCAACACATTGCTAAAGGGTTTGAACAGGAACAAATGCGCGGCCCCGGAGGGTCAAGTGGCGGAGTCCAACCTACACCAATTCCTGATGCGGTTAATCAACCCGATAAGGGAACTGGTGCCACCACTCTTGAGCAACAACAAAAGCAACTGGAGGATTCTATTGAGTACGACATTGAGGAACCAGAAACTGAGAAGTCTGAGATGGAAAAAGCTGATGAAGAAGCTGCAGCTCAAGCAAAAGCTGATGAAGAGGCCGCAGCTCAAGCTAAAGCAGATGAAGATGCTCGGATTCAGGCTGGAGAGCAGTCTAAATCTGGTCAGGATGACGAAATGGATTATGATCTTTTTC
The DNA here is from genome assembly GCA_019973895.1 of Chrysanthemum seticuspe. Classification (NCBI taxonomy): domain Eukaryota; kingdom Viridiplantae; phylum Streptophyta; class Magnoliopsida; order Asterales; family Asteraceae; genus Chrysanthemum; species Chrysanthemum seticuspe. The sequence goes on from BPTQ01000002.1 coordinate 161,187,846, forward strand.
TACTAAATAGTCCAGCTCACTCTAAGGAAGAAACTGCTGAACCTCCTAAAGACCCTGAGTCTCCTCACATCTCCTCATCATCAGACTCGTCCTCTCACTCTTATGTTTTGTAACTCATTTAATATTTTGTAACAAACTAAATTCTTATGTTTTTCAATTATGTGATCGACAAGACATAATTCAACGATAGCAAGTATTCAACCAAGTTTTTTATAAATCTAAAAACAATTTTCAAAACAAATTAAATTTCCCAATTTACAACTCAAAAGAAATAAAAATATTTATTATAGACTTCAGACTTGCATATCTTCGAAAAGGGAAAACAGAGTTGTGTTAAAATAAATTGACGCGATATGTAATTATTCAATTATAAAGGCAATCTTAAATGGGTTGGGCTGGGTTTTGAGAAAGAAATATGTGGACTCAAAATTCAATATTAGAAATAACTTGTTTTATATTTACTGTTGGACCTAAAAGAAAACATAACCATATTTGACCTTCTTCTTCACTGCAGTTCTGCAAGTGCCGACATACTCACATTTACACTCCTACTTTGTTTCCTTCTTCCCTTTTTTTTTCTTTGGAATCCATGGGCAGTGGCGGACTCGGGATTTCAAGTTAGGGTATGCATTATTTTATAGACTAAATATATAAATTCGATTTTAAATGGTAGATTTTTTCGGGTCGGGTTTTTATAACATATTAAGATTAGGCATGTTGGTTTCGCTTTTTGGATCCGAGTTACTATAGTTGATTTGGTAAGTTTTGGTTGTATGAATTCTTGATTAAAATTAGTTCGTTTTCGGTGTTGATCAAATAGATAAATTGTAACTCATTTAATATTTTGTAACAAACTAAATTCTTATGTTTTTCAATTATGTGATCGACAAGACATAATTCAACGATAGCAAGTATTCAACCAAGTTTTTTATAAATCTAAAAACAATTTTCAAAACAAATTAAATTTCCCAATTTACAACTCAAAAGAAATAAAAATATTTATTACAGACTTCAGACTTGCATATCTTCGAAAAGGGAAAACAGAGTTGTGTTAAAATAAATTGACGCGCTATGTAATTATTCAATTATAAAGGCAATCTTAAATAGGTTGGGCTGGGTTTTGAGAAAGAAATATGTGGACTCAAAATTCAATATTAGAAATAACTTGTTTTATATTTACTGTTGGACCTAAAAGAAAACATAACCATATTTGACCTTCTTCTTCACTGCAGTTCTGCAAGTGCCGACATACTCACATTTACACTCCTACTTTGTTTCCTTCTTCCCTTTTTTTTCTTTGGAATCCATGGGTATGCACTGATAAATTTTTATTATTTTAAAGGTGTGCACTCATAATTTTATAGTGTATTTTATACTAATTTTTGGAAAAATCAAATTTTTTTGTACACTACTAAGAATTTCACAGGGTATGCACGTGCATACCCTGTGTACAAGGTAGATCCGCCCCTGGGTAGAAGGTCGTACATTGGAGCATGCTAAGTTACTGCAAGAAAAGTTCTGAGTGAAGAAGATGACGAAATCAGAGTTGAAACGAATCAAGAATGAAGCCTTTCAAATACTCAAAGACAGCTCGGAAAGTGCTATTGAAGTTGAATATCACCTTGAAAACATAGCACGAGCCATGTCTAACAACATTGATTGGCTCAACCCTGAAGCAAACATTGATTACACCCGAAAAGACAACGCTCCATACTACATAGATTGGACCAAACCTCTACCTACCATTGGTCAACCAGATCAACCTAAGATTCCATTTCGATACTTCTTCAACAATGACCTGGAATTTCTTCTACATGGTAGCGATGTGTCAAAGAAATACGCTACATCACTTACACTTCCGTTCCCGGCAGCCATATACTCCAACTGCATAGCTATCGAGGAAAAGGCTACCCACATGTTCAACAACAGAGTGGAACAGTATGACATTGATGCAATGTATGGGATTCACTATTGGCCTGAATGCCGAAGAATCTACTACAAAAGCTGCCTGGTTCGAAGGTCTCAACATGAAGTGTATAGTGATAAAGGGATCGTTGCTGTCAAGCATGTAACTCTCTCGTCTAAATGGGACTACACCTTTCTCAAGTCAATCGTGGTCAAAAGACAAGACGAAGAGGACTATGTTTTCTGTGAAGCGGACTTTTAGAACTTGTCTCTCAACGATATTGAAGATCTGTATCTTGCTAAAGTACAGGGAAGAATGAGACAATTCTTGACTGAAATTCAACGTGAATACATCAAGTCCTTGCTTATCTTCATCAGAAGCATCGTGATCCAGGAACGTGTAGAAGATTTACAACTTGCTGTTGAGTCGTATCAGACACGTCTCACCTTCACCAGACCTCAGCTAGAACTTTCTGATATCAACCATCTTCCTCAATACACTCTCATCAGCTAACCCTTTGGCGTAGTCTACCGAAGTGATCTACACCGCAATTGCTTGATGGCGTGTTCTGAACTTCATAAGTTTGGAGATTCAATGTTGAAGAAGGTCAGGGATGGGCTAGCATATTGGTTAAAGGCGATTCAACAAGGCATTGGGTCACCAACGAGATGGAATTCTCAGGAAAGACGGGATGTAAAGAGAATCATCAAGCGGATTGATGAAAGGTTGTTTCGAAGGGACCAGTTCAGAACATTGAAAAGCTTCATCAGTGGTCATCCTCACATTAATCTCACAGGCTATCAACACCCAGTTCCCATTCCTGGAGTTCTTGCTGACCTACTTGAAATTCCTGGTACCCCTTAAACTGTTTCAATTTCATATTAATTTGGATGTGTGATTATTTATGTCAATGGCTTGTGCACACATAACATTGTACAACCCGTTCTTGTAATTAAAGGACCCTGTGGTACGCCTCAGTGCCACAATTCTATAAAAGGAGCGAAAGCTTCTTACTTTTGAGTAAAACTTATCAAACCTTTCATTTTTCAAAGGTTTTGCTCAAAAGAACAAGTAATTCCCCTTATGATTTTCAAAACCTCAACCGTTTATATCACTTGTTGAGGGGGAGTATTTGACTAAAATCTTTGTTCACAAAATTGTTCTTGTGATAATCTTCCCATAAAACTCAAAATGGACATATTTCATATCAAAATTTCGTCAAAAATAACATTTATATGCCATTTTTGAGGGGGAGAAAAATATGTGATAAGAAATATATTGTGATTTGCTATTGAATCTTCGTGTGAAAAGACTTCAACCCATGAATTGACAGGATCTGAACAGTCATACATTGAAAAGATTTGTCTTCTAAGACTTATCCAAGTAAATTGTACCTATTCGAGAAGCTCTTGATAAGACATGAACTTTGACGGGTTTGACAACCTTTCGGGGTTGTCCACATCTTCAAGGTAGTTATTAGAGCTAGTTGTCACCTAAAAGATGACGATGTATCTCTTTAACTATGCAACGTAATAGTGACTCGCAAGGAATTGTCTATCTTGAGTTGATCAATTCAAAAGTGCGCGCTCTTTCCTCACTGTGCAGATTTCTGTCAAAACTCTTAAGCACATGTGGAGGGGGAGTATTTCTGAAAATCCAAAACTCTTGAAGTGTTCAAACATGTTTTTCATTTACAAACACTTTGAGAGATTTTCATGAAAATGGTTTTATGGCAATGGAGTTATAAGGTGATTAAGGTTAGGAATAACCGTCCTATGATCCGCCAGAGCCGGAGGGATCTACCCAAGGACACTACCAATAATTAGAATTAGAAGTCCTTAGGTATGATTATTAAAAGGAGAAAATTAGAATCGGAGAAAGAAGGAGTTGAAGAATTAAAAAGAAAAGCAAAGAAAATGGTGAAAAGAAATAGCCCTCCAAATTATTCAACTTAGGGCATACACCGGGTTCAATTCATATGCTACTGGTTGTCACTAGATGACACCGGTATTGAAGATTAAAAGTCATGGACCCAGTGATGCATGCACTAAACCTTCTTAGCCACTCAAGTTTCTCCCAAAAGAAGCTTGTTCATTCTCACAGGGAACCCTACGTAAACTATCGGCCTTCTCTTAGAGATAGCTGGTATTGAAGAAGGAGACCCTCTCCCTAGTCTCCGCTCAGGAAAACCAAAACACACTATTGAGTCTAGAGCCACAAGATTCATCAAAAGATCTCTTAGGTACACTTGACCTTTCATCACTTGTCATTCAACAATAAGGACGCAAGTGATACGTTATCGAGTCCTACAAAAATCTTAGCAATCTGTCGAGAACATTTATGAGGGGTTCACATCTGTGATCCTCAGTGATTGAATGGAAACTCCTACCAGGGTCAACATCAAACAGCCCTGACAGCAGGTCGCTTCGGTAACTCCCCGTGGATTACGCTTAGTGGTCTCAAACGGTCTACAGTCGTGGGGTGATGCTTCGGTGTACCTCAACGACTCATCAGAATTGTAGATGTACTTCGGTACATCACGTTATCTCACTTGTGGGACTCCGGTTCAGGAACGACCTTTGTGAGAATTAGAGTTGTGTTTTCACACTATGCTGTTAACACTCTCAAAGTTCAAACTTGTAAGGGCCGGAATCCGCTTATTACTAACCTTTCTTATGTTTTATTCTTATGGAAGCTCTGGAGCGGACTGATCGTGCAGATTCTCCACATGCACATACCAACTAACCATCAAAGAAGTTCTCATAATCAAAGGCAACACAAAGTCATGATGATTCTTCGTCAACAAAGAATTTACAAAGTTTAAAGACATATAGAACTTCATCAACTAAAATCCAACGTTTAAGAGCGTGTGAGCATGTTGGAGAAAGACGTGGAGACACTGGAGCAGCGAAGCGGACCTGATGCAGATTACCACAACATACTATCACTTTCAACACAAAGAACAAAGAACAAAAGAACAAATAAAATGAAGACGTCAAAGCAGAATACTCCAAAAGAAACAATTTCTCTACACTGGGGAGATTGTTCGAATCAAGACACTTCTTCTCACAAGAAAGTAGAATGTTAGAAGACGTCAAAGCTACTATTACATCAGCACCTACAACGTTTATCACTCTTTCATTCATCACTAACACTTAGGGGGAGATTGTTGGAATCACTCCTAAACCTTAATTCAAGTGTTAGTGATTCATATGTAATAGTTAGCTTAATATGGCTTTTATGTTAGTAATCAAGGCTAGGCTTATGTAGAAAGCCCATAAGCCTAGGCCAAGCCCAATAAGTAAAAGGATGGGAACTTGGAGTGTTGCCCTAGTTCCCTCCGATAAATACTCTTGTAAACCATCCTTAGATGGTTGGTTGTTCACTTTCACATTTATATTAAGCATAAATCTTCTTTCATTCCTTACGCATTAGTGTGCTCTTGTTCATCCGATCATTCTCTTCTCTATTTCTACATATTGATGCTTGTGTTATGAATATGGGAACCTAACACCCTTACTAAATAATCAAATTAAAATGTCAATTAATATGATCCATTGGATTAAAGTTGAATGGGTGGTTGAGATCAAAGGATTTATTCTTTAGATAAATTATGTTCTGCATTGAACTTTTGTCATTACTCCATTTGTCTTAAAATTGAAGTCTGTTTTAACTTTTTAAATCAAACTTTGACTCTAAATATTTTTGTTTGTATTATATAATATTTGTTTAAAATTATAACAATGAAAAATACATTTAAAAAACAATTCATTCATATATTTTGCATCAAGTATTATACAATAAAAACAAAATTTTTTTGGGTCAAAGTTGAATTCAAAAAGTCCAAATGAACTTAAATTTTGGGACAAAAATAGTAAAAAACAAGTACAAACTTATAGAAATTTGTTCTTAGAGTAGAGGGTGTCATAACCTGAGTTAAGGTTTCACTCAGTGTCACATCAGCGTCACATCAGCTTTACCCTTTTTACTTTAACTAAAAAACAAACATTCCTTATCATAACTCAACCTTAACAAAAAAAAACACCACATTTTAGAGGCCGAGTATGTAAAATTTTAGGAGGCGAATATGTAAAAAATATATATATTTTTTAATCTATGATGCTTAACGCAGCGTTAAAGTGATAACGCACCCCTTAACTCAAAACCTTAACTCACTTGGACGGTGTGGTTAACGCACCTTAACTCAAAAAAGTTAAGCCTTAACTTACCTTCCCAAGTTATAAGGTACCGCATGCTCTTAGCGGCTAAAACATATAAGTAAATTTGCATTTATGTGTCAAAATATGCCATTTATTTTTAACTTGACTTATATTTGTGGCATGTTTCTACGTTATTATCAAGAAACATTTTCGAAAGATCGCGGTTGATCGAAATACACGATGAATTATAGACAGAGAAAGTAGAGATAGAAAGACAAAAGAAAAAGTTTTTATTAAAATGAATGAATGAATGAAACTACATTATTTTCCCACCCCCTCACGGGAGTCATGAGGGGTAATAGGCCTTTTACAAAACTAGTTTGTCTCGTGTAGATTATTAGTTCCTGCAGGTGTAGCTATATTACGTATCTAGTCTAATTCACATGTAAGAAGTTATCTTCACAAAAAAGCAACGCTAACATACTAAAATATGGACATTTTTTTCTTTCTAAATACTGAAAATGCCCTTATCTCACATAAAATTGTATTGTATTTGTAGATTTCATAAAGCACAAACAAACAAAAAAATCACTGAAATTATTTGCAGAGATATCAGTTTATAGAATTCACAAAACATAACTTACAAGTATTTATTTTGTTAACTAAAACTCAATTTGTTTTTGAAAGATCGTTAAATTTTGGATAACAAAAATAAATCATCAAAAGAAAATTAATAGATGGGAAGGATAAGCTAGTACAAAATAATAAAATTTTCAAATGTACAAAATAAGGAATGAGTGAGGAAATGATTCCATGCTTTGTAAATAGTTTTACCTTGACGTTGTTGGAACATCAAAATGTCATTTCTTAACTTAGTAGTTCTCCTCGGTGGGAAAAATTGAGCGAGGAAACGAGAAGTAAGATCATCCCAAGATGAGATAGATCCTGCAGGTAGACGCTCAAGCAAATTACTAGCTTGATCAAGAAGAGAGAATTGGAAGAGAAGCAATCACGTTGTCTCCCGAGTACCAACATCAAGGACAATTGAGTCAACAATTTTAAGGAAATCCTTGAGATGTTGGTTAGGATCTTCAAAACGAAGTCCGTGGAATGCACATCCGTTTTGCACCAACCGGATGGTGTCGAATTGCAAGGGGGTTACATTGGCTTGTTGTGGAAGCTCAATGGTGTTTTGATAGCCTTGGTGGCTTGGTCTAGAGTACTCACCAAGAGTACGGGCTCTAGGTGGGGCTTGTGGTGGTAGGTTTAGGTATGGTGGGTCACGGTTTTTTGGTGGGTCTTGGTGAAGGGGTTCAAAGATATTATCATCCACCATGATAGCAAACGATAGTTTTTACGAACAAAAACACGAAGAAATGATAGACTACGATAAAGCTAATAAAAATAAAAATCTTAGTTTATAGGAATCTAGTGAGTATACCTAAACGAGATAGAAATCGAAACCTAAACATTTCCCCGGTAGCGGCGCCAAAAACTTGATGCATTGGATTGCAACACATTAAGTTTTACAATCCTCCTAGGCAGTGACCTAACCATTGTAATGTAGTATAGGTAACAGAAGGGGTATTGATCGTTCTCTAGGGGAATAGTGTTGTGAAGATCGATGTGTATGATGAATTAGGTCTAGAAGTGTAGGATGATTCTTTTTGTATTTTTATAATTTTTTATGAAATCAAGTAAAATCTCGGGGTGAGAAGAGTGGGTTTTTTATACTACTTAATTAAAATAAATAAAAACTAAATTAAAATAATTGCACGAAAAGTAAATTGGTGAACTCGTATGATGGGAAAAACGTGTTTATCTGGATTATATTTACTCCCTAGTTATCTCTTATTAATTAGTCGAATTGTCATGTCCTGGTTTAAGCGCGTTGTATTCTGATATTATCATAGGGTGGTGAAATTCCCTAACTATATGAATGTATAAGTCTCCTTTAAGAAACCCTAGATCTACAAGTGACACTTGTGTCATCTCCCTAGAATCTCCTAAGATCTACAAGCTGCAATTCACGCAATAAATACAACGAATAAAAACCACCAGTTCACTCTAGGGTATAATGCGTTTAGTCGGATTTACAAGCTGACATATACAAGATTATAGTCAGTTTTGCTACTCTTAATGCGAGACAACCAATTAAAGAAGAGACGACAATTAATAACTGATAACTAGGTTTCATTCAATCCAAACAAACACTATAAATCTAGCCGGACATGTTAATCGAAAGAAAAGAAACACATATAATTAAAAAAAGGAAAATGATTGGGAAGACTAATTATGTGCTTAAAGATGTGACTAAAAACATGTGGCATGATCCTGGTGGTTTATAAAAAAGCGGGTCCCATTGCTGTAGCCATCAGGATGATGCCACATATGGTTAGTCATATCTTTAGGCATATGATTTAGGTCTCCCAATCACTACTCTTAAACAAAACATAGACATATTGAATGCTTAAAGAGGAACAACTTATCTTTAATTAAACATGAAGTTGAGGGGTGTAAAAACCCTAAACAAGCTGCTGAAATTCGGAGTCCAAAATGTTCCCAAGATACGTGTTACAATGAATGAAAAATCTACGAAAAATATATATAGGTATACAGATGTGCCGACGTCACTTTATAGTTGTGACGCCGTAAGCTCGCCGTCATTATGGTTTCGTCATGTGCAAGTTGTCATTGTGACACCTTCGCTCTATACCTCTGACGTCGTCATGAACTATTTTCGTTGGTGGTGGCGCCGTCAGCTCTCAAGCCTTGTAATATTTTCGAGTGTCACGTGTAAAATATTCATCAAATGTTCATGTAAAAATACAAGTCTCAGTGTCATGTTGTAGTATGTGACGCCATTTGGATCCCTTTTTAGACTTTTTTGTGACTTGGTTGTTTTCTTCGTTTTCTTGTCCAAATTAGGCCAAAACGTGTCGGTTTACAGCTTTTGCGTCCCAAGTACCTAAAATGTGAAAGAGAACAATTTAAGGCAATGATTGATCAGAAATGTACGAGTTTAGAGCTTAAATGACCCTCTAAAAACGCATGTTTTAAATTGTTAGGTCACCATAATATGAATACACAAGTATGTTAAGATGTAATATAGAAAGAGAGATGAAGTAGAGACGATGGATTCTTCACACACACATGAATGATAAAAGATTAAGCATAAATGAAGAACCAACACATTTTTTTAAAAAAACATATTTTTGGTAACATGCAAGTACAAGATTTTATGAAACTTGTAAAATATGTACATTCTCCCCCTCAACACTTGTTCGGGAAAATTTTTGAAATGTTTGATAGAACACAGTGTTGATGGAAAGTTTATACTTGCAATGCTTGTTTTTCATAAAAAATTAAAATGAAAAATATTTTTGGATTTTATAAAATTTTCTATTTTTGTATTTTGTTTTTGAAAAATATTTACAAAAATGGTTTTGGTGTTTGACTTGTCAAGGTAGTTTTAAAAATTCGTCCAACTCTTCTGGAGTCAAACACCGCATTCCAATTCTATGAACCAAGTCAGCAAATCTTGCGGGAGGCAAAGCTTTGGGGAAAAGGTCCGCCAATTGGTGTTCTGTACCTACAAAGTATAATTCCACTGTTCCCTTCTCTACATGCTCTTTGATGAAATGGTAGCGAAGAGCAATGTGCTTTGACTTTGAGTGTTGAACCGTGTTGCACGAGATCGCAATAGCACTTTTGTTGTCACAGTACACCGAAATCTTGTGAAATACATAACCATAATCCATGAGTTGTGTTCTCATCCAAATGACTTAAGCACAACACGCATACATTGCTATATATTCTGCTTCTATTGACGATAACGATGTACAGTCCTGCTTCTTCGATTACCATGACACCAGTTTATCACCAAGGAATTGTAAACCTCCAGAAGTACTCTTACGTATATCTAAGCACACTACATGATCGACATCTGAAAATGCTATTAGTTCAAAACCAGAATCATTCAGATACTAGATCCCCAAGCTAATGGTTCCCTTGATGTATCGGAGGATTCTTTTAGCTTCTGAGAGGTGTTTTTTAGTGGGTCTTGACTGATAACGAGACCAAAGATATACAACAAATACAATGTCAGGTCTACTCATGTTAGATACATGAGAGACCCAATAATACTACGGTATTTGGTAGGGTCAACCAGTTTTCCATGTAAATCAGCATCCAATTTACTGGTATGAGCCATTGGTGTATTATAGGTGTCACAAGTTTGCATACCATGTTTTTTCAAAATTTCAAGAGCATATTTGGACTGACTGAGGAAAATTCCATGGGGTGATTGATGAACTTGTAGTCCTAAGAAGAACGTAAGTTCACCTATCATGGACATTTCAAAATGTTTTCATTAGTTTTGAAAAAGCATTTGAGTACTTTTTGTGGGTAGAACCAAAGATGATGTCATCCACATAAATCTGAACAATTAAAATGTGTGCCCCATGATATTGAATAAACAGTGTGGGGTAGACCGATCCTTTGATAAAATTATGAGTAAGCAAGAAGGATGACAACTTATCATACCACGCCCGAGGGGCTTGTTTGAGACCATAGAGAGCCTTGTTCAATTTGTAGACATGATTAGGGAACTCTGGATCAACAAATCCTCCTGGTTGGCTAACATACATCGTTTCCTTAAGTTGTCTATTCAGAAATGCAGTTTTGACATCCATTTGGTAGACGGTGTTGTTCATGTGAGCTACGAATGCTAGAAAAATCCTTACAACCTCAAGTCTAGCAACCGGAGCGAATGATTCTTCAAAGTCGATACCTTCTTCCTATTTATACCCTTAGCCACCAGACGTGACTTGTTTCGAATGACCGTTCCTTCAGCATCTACCTTATTCTTCCAAATCCATTTTAGACCAATGACGTAGACCCATGTCGGCCTTTCAACCAATTCCCATACTTCTAAACTTTTGAACTCGTTCAGCTCTTCTTGCATGGATTCAATCTAGTTGTCATGAGTCATTGCTTTCTTAATGGTTTTGGGTTCAGTTTGACTGACAGTGAGTGCATAGATGCAATATACTCCGTCAGAGTGAAGGCGTTGTCTGGTTATGATTGGTTGGTTTGGGTTGCCAATAATATTAACAAGAGGATGAACTTTGGTCCATCGGTGTGTTGAAGGTTGGTGTTGATAAGCATTGTGCAGATTAGGTGGATCTAGATGGCTGGTAGAAGATTCAGCAACATCTGGATTGGTTGTTTCTGATGCAAAAGGGTTGAAAAACGCATTTCTATCATAATCCGCAGGTTCAAGTAAATTGTTATTAAGAGGATCATCAGCTGGGTCATTTTCATTAGAATCGGTTTGTTCAACTGTTGTTGGAGATTCGACCGGAGGTGCATCAACAACAGTTGTTGTTGTTTCAGGTGTATCAGGTATTGGTATTTGATCAGGTTGATCAACGAAAACAGTTGATACATTTGGAGCACGTTAATCAAAATATTCATTAAACAGAGGAGCAAACAACGTTTCCATTTGCCGACGAGTGAGTTGAAAGGTTTGGTCAGCTGATGATTGAGGGAAGTTAAGACGGTTATGACCGGGTTCTAAGCTGTTTTACTCAGAAGCCATTTCTGTGAGCTCATTAAAATTAGCTTGAATACTCTCCATAATTTCATTTGTATGACGATTGCAGATATGGTATCAGCTTTAGCTTGAATACTCTCCATAATTTCCTTTAGAGCTTTCACAGTATCCAACAAAGACTCCAATATCAGCTTTAGCCTTTAGCTTTCCAAAGTCATCACGATCATTATTTGGATAACAGAGAGCACCAAATACATGAAAGTGTTTTAGGTTCGGTTTTCTGTTATGGATAAGCTCATAAGGTGTTTTGTGGTGGCGTTTAGTGATCATGGAACGGTTCTGAGTGTAGCATGCAGTTGACACAGCTTCTGCCCATAAGTAATCTGGAAGTTTCGCATTTATCAACATCGTTCTTGCAGCTTCCACTAACGTACGGTTACATCTTTCGACAACTCCATTTTGTTCAGGTGTTCTTGCAATTGATGTTTGATGCTCAATTCTTACTTTCTCATAATATTCTCGAAGAGTTTGATTCACAAATTCAGTTCCTCTGTTTGTTCTAACTTGTATGACCGTGTTACAGAGCTAAACTTGAATTTTCGCGAGAAAGGTAATGACCATTGGTGGAGATTGATCTTTACTTCAAAGAAAATAAACCCAAGTCCATCTGGAGTAGTCATCAACGATTACAAGAATGTAGCGTTTGCCATTAATTGTCTGCACATGCATCGGGCCACACAAATCCATGTGAAGAAAGTGAAGAACATGATGAGTGATGTTTTCAATCTTTGAAGGAAAATGTGCATGAGTGCTTTTTCCTTGTTTACAAGCTGAGCATAAGTGGTCTTTTGAATACCGAAACCTTGGAAGACCTTCAACAAGTTTGTGTCGTGCAAGATCAGTTATGGTTTTGAAGTTCAAATGTGAAAGTCTTTTATGCCATAGCGAAGATTTTGTTGATGTTGCTTTAGAGAGTAGACAAATGGGAGATGAGGCGACCATGTCTTGCATTGAGATTGTGTAAAGGTTTGAGGAACGGGTTCCTGACATGAAATCGTTTCCTTGTAGGTCACGAATGAAACAAGTTTTCTCCCGAAAAACAACTTCCAAATCACCATCATAAAATTGAGCGACTGAGAAAAGATTGTGTCCAAGACCTTCCGCATAGTAAACTCTGCTAATTTTGATGTTCCCATTGATGTAATATCCATAGCCCATGATAGCCGCGAAGTGATCATTCTCGAACCTGACAGCGCCAATGAGCTTTGAAACAAAGTTTGATAAAAGTTTGAGGTTGCGTGTCATGTGCCGGGAACAGCCGCTATCAACAATCCAGAGAATGATTTGTATCACCTACAATACACACAGACGACACAGGTGGAATAGAGATAGAGGTGGGACCCGAAGAGTTAGAGGGTTCTGTTATAGTCACAGTTGAAGCACACATGTTAATAATTTTGGGTAACCATTTAAAGCCAGGTGTACTTTGTAACCATCTCTACCAAGTCCAATTAGTACGTGCTTTAGTCTTAGTGAATGCACCAGGTAATGGTATCTTCCGAGGAGGTGATGATGGAGCTATGAGTGCATCAGTGATGTTCTCAGAAACTACAATAGGCAGTTTTCCTAGCACAGACTTAGAAGCAATAGTGGGCCTAGAGGTAATGCCATTTGTAGATTTCCGATTACGAGACAAGATAGATTTAGCAACACAATTATCATGACAACCAAAAAATATACTTTTACGACAAATAACTCAAGAGGCTTCAAACATAACATTCAAAGTACTTAATGATTCAACATTCGTCACATTGCCTTTTCTATTACATTCATCTAACACAATATCTAAAGCAGGTGAAACATGTGTTTTATTCAAAGTCCTAGCATGATCTTCTACTTCAGGGGCTTTTAGTGGTCCGCTCTTACGTTGCAACATCCTATTTTTCTTGTGAGTGCTCTTAAGCTGTGAAGTGCTAACGCTAGGATTGGAGGCAACTACTCTTGTAGAAATGGAAGGAATCACATTAGTATCTTCTATGTTGTTAGTGGGTTTCCTAGTATCAACTTTAAACATTCCAGGTGCAAGAATATTTGTGTTACTAGATTTATCTTCCCTAAGTTTCACCAATTCTTGTTTCAACTCAATGATAGTGTGCTCTAATTCCTGATTTTCTGAACGCAAGTGACCATTTTTATTAAGGGAAAATGATGCAAATAGACCGCGCGCCCTGAGGCTAGTCACTTTCCGGACCACTTTTATTTTTTATTTGAAAATGGACCGAGGGAAACCGCTGTCATTGGGCAACTCATCGACATTGTGACAAGTGTCCCGTATGTGTAAGGTATTGTTTTTTGGCCAACTAAAAAGCGCTGGGCAACCGTATATTTTGATAAGGGTTGTTTCAAAATTTCACATTACATAGAATGTACATTTTTGAATAGTGAATGTACAGTACATATGTATTCAAAATCAATTACCCACTCGCACAAAAACATTCATAGTTACCGTTTTTCTCTGTTTTTGCTTCTCGCATAAAAACATTCTTATTTACTTGTTTTCACAAATGAGACCGTCTTCTTCGTCAGTCCCTCTCTTCCTTGTATCGTCAGTTATGTCACCAGCTAGAAAGCTACAGTGTTGAGTGCAAACCACATTGGATTGATCAAGTTTGTTTAAAAAATGTGGCCAAATATGGTACGTAAATATTTTGGTCGTTGTTTATTACATATTATTTATTACCAATTGGTTCTATGCTTTAACAAATCGTTGTTGTTATTCGATTAATACCTTTGTTATATAGGTGTTAATTCCATTCTATAATCCATTTCTCCTTTTTTATGTCTGTCTGATTCGTAATTATGTAGGGTATAATACGGTAGATGTCATTTGTTAGGTATGTAGGGCACTCTATAGACTAATAAGGAGTGGTTTATATGCATCGTCTACGCAATTGTTTACGACGTTGGTATAGATTCCATCTATGGTCTGATTTAATTTGTTGTTTTTGTTGACCCTTTTTAGGACTATGAAGCTAAGTTAATCATTACCAGTAAACTGAACTACTTTTGGTTGATAAAGCAAAAGTTAGACGCAAAACGCCGCATCTTTTTTAGGAATACTTGCTTTGGAAGATGGATTGATCTCTTCTTTTTTGAACATGAAACGCACATCATAGATGCGGCGTTTTGCATCTAAAGCAATCTGTCTGGCTACAGTCTTCATTAAAGGGTAATCTCTGTCAACCAGCATGTAGATTTTCTCTTCTGAAGTCTTAACAGCATGTACTCTTGGATAAGCATACAACATCCATTCTTCAACCACGCAAGCTTCCCAACATTTATCTTCTGGATTGGGCTCAAACATGCACTTCATAGGTATCTCTGTCTTAATTTTCTCAGACGGTTGAAAATACCTCTATTGCTTTTTCCACTCTTCTACAGCTTGTTCAGAGGCTTCTTCTTGCACTGTCCTTTCCTTTAGTTTAACAATTTCTTTAGCATTTAGTTCCATATATAATCTTTTATAAAATTCTCCATCATAACCTATCTTCTCCACTCTACTTTTAAACTTCAATGTTGCCTCTACAATCCCTTTACCCTCTCCAATATCAGGTTCAGTAACTACACCTTTCTGCACAGCTTCACCAATCTTTAGACTCTTAGCAATAGGTTTGGGTGCAGGGATAGGGTCAGACTGCTTTAGGTTGAGCAATTGTATGCCAACCTCATTCTCAACCTTTTTTGGTTTTGGTGCTGTTGTTATTGTGGTGCTTATAATTGTAGCAGTGGTTGCCTCTGGACTTGAAACGTCTGAATTGGCAGTGGCTAGAATAATACCAGCAGTTGTTGCAGCAGTGGTTACTTCAATACTATCAGCAGATGTAGTAACACTGGCACTGATTGCCTGCACCACTTCATTCTCATTTTCTTCAACTGCAGCCTTTAAAGAATCATCCAGTACTGCTTCTTTACCTTCCATGCCTCGCCTGAATTTGTACTCTCACTCCTCCCCTGTTTGGATAAATCCTCTAAACTTAAAATCCCAGCGCAGCTTGCTTTCTTTCCCATTTTCTTCACTTTCCTGAATGCATTGAACCCTGGCATTCTTAGTCTCTCCAAAAAACTTACCCTGTTCTTGAACCTCCTGATTGTTTCAGCCCGAGTAGTTGATGCAGGTTTTACTGACCAGATTTTAATATTTATATAGTCTCGTTATACCTATGGTCTACCCTAAT
The DNA here is from genome assembly GCA_019973895.1 of Chrysanthemum seticuspe. Lineage (NCBI taxonomy): Eukaryota > Viridiplantae > Streptophyta > Magnoliopsida > Asterales > Asteraceae > Chrysanthemum > Chrysanthemum seticuspe. Next base: position 161,203,704 of record BPTQ01000002.1, read on the forward strand.
GCACTAACAGGCAGTGTACCTGGTCGTGTGTAGTGTAGTATTCGGTAAAACCGAGGTCGTCCCAAGAGCTATGTGTGTTGGATTATTACTAAGTCTAGGTGTCATAGTTTTTAATAGGATTATGATATGGAAATAATTAATTAACTACTAAAGCAGATAAAAGGCAAAGGATAAATCAATAGAGGAGAGTGGTGCTAACCTAGTTATTCCTCCTAGCTAGTAATGTCTACGTATACTTACTTCCAATCAAAGTCGAGAGGACATCATTTGGTCAATTCGCCCTAACCTATCAGCAAAGATGCCACCACAGGAGAAGTCAGGTGTCCCTTCATAAGTCCTGTTGTTCCTGGTCCCCTAAGCCAAGTCATTAAGTACCGCTACATGCTAGATTTATAATAGTGAGTACCCGGGTGTTAGCAACTTAAACACTCACCCCCTAATTCTTAAGTTCATCCAAACGGTAGGTGATCAGTTGGTCAAATCGCACAAGTAGAAAGGGTCGCCAGTTGGTTATATCTTACCCTTCCTGTCTCAGTCTACTCACTTAGGGTCAGTTGGTCATATCTCCTAAGCAACTAGCCTCTACCGCCATTCAAAACTACCGAAACAAGGGTAGCTACCAATAAACTATGCATGCATACAGTTAGAAATAATTATACGGAAGTAATGTAAACGCAAACAAAACAATTAAGGAATCATAACTAGGCCAGCACCAAGAGGTGCTTAGCCACTCATATTAACCATACAAATCAATTCAATATTCAAAGTTACGAAATACATGAATCGAAAGTAAAGAAAAGATAAAAAGCTAATGCTTATCGTTGGGGAGTGATTTCTCCCTTGGAGACAGCTCCATATGCTCCTCTAGACCTGCCTTTGGCTCCTTCCCACGTTATTTGGTTGTGGTGTGTGGAATGAGATGCTTTGAAATGCTGGAAATCGTGGGGTATTTATAGGCCAGATCTGGGTTACGGCGTAACTAAAATAAGAGTTACGCCGTAATCTTCAATTCCTTTGTAATTTGCACTAGATCTACTGGTTATGGCGTAACCTTATGAGTGGTTACACTGTATTCTTCAATATTACTTGGTTACGCCGTAGTTGGTGGAATAGTTACGGCGTAGTTATGAGTGGCGTGGAAACTCATTTGACCTAATAAGTTACGTCGTAGTCCTTGGGGAGAGTTTCGCCGTAACCTTCTGATGAGTTGGTTTTCTGAGTCACACTTTAGTTACGGCGTAATGTGAGAGATGAGTTACGCCATAACTTCTTCAAAGTCAGCATACTATAACAAATCTTTGATATTTCTCCAATTCCGCGTCTCTTTAGCTCCAATGTTCGTAATTTACCTGAAAGTGGAAAACAATGGAAAACAAGCGTAAATCCATATAAATGATATAAATTACAAGCATTATCGGGAGTAATTGACACTTAATATTCAGGACTATTTGATGTTATCAAATATCCCCCCACTTGAACTCTACTTGCCCTCAAGTAGACCTTATTAGAAAGATTCCTAAAAAGATATCTCCCATAACCTGGAAAATATAAGTTTACAAATCCCTTATGCTAGAATAAAACAAAGCCGAAAACCTCACGAAATGGGAACAAAACACTCAAATCTCTCAACTATTCTAAGTGTCAATTTCGGGGTGATCACTCAATCGCACAGTCATAGCATGTATTATATCATAAGCTTGGCGGTTACACAAATCTCCACCACTAGAGTTAAGGGCTAAACAATTCTCGAAGGCAATATGGGTAGACACGACACAGGTTAAGGGGTGGCTCGTCATTACTAACATGTCACGGCAAAGTGGACAAAATCAATGATACATGACCAAATCCATGGCCAAGACACCAAAGATTGCTCGCTGCATCACCTAGACATGCTTCATGACTAAAGGGTAGGATAAGACATGGGATATATAAATGGTGTAAAATAAATATCAAGCAGGTAGTCTAAATCTATAACCAAGTCATCACCACTTACCGTCCGCCCAAAGTTCAAGTTTTGAAGTCAAGAAACCGGATCATGAAATACTAGGTAGATGTGTCATTAGAGGAAGTCATGATGGGCACACTACCTTTTCTCCAACTGTTGGCATGATTACCAACTTCCATCTTCGAATGTGACTGAGGTTGCCTCCTAGATACTATATCTATAAAGCTCATAACATAGTGCTTATAACATCGCACTTTACAATAACTAAATAACATATCAACTATTTTTTTTTCAACATAACAATAATAACTGAACATAATATCCCCCCACTTGAGATGAACAATGGGAATTTGGGGGGTCTTCAATGATCTTCAGGAATATGTCGTCGACGAATGTGTGATCTCCGAACCTTTCCACTTGAACCTTGAACTAAGGCAAATGATGACTTCCCAATCACAAATAAAGACTACAGGGTAGGCTAAGGTGTATAGGTGTATCAAAACAATATATTGGGTTAACAAAATGAAAGGAATGTCTCAGATGGTTGTATCTAGGGGTATCTTGCACTAAAGGTGAGTGCAACAAAAGGGTTTCACATGGGGGTCGAGAAGTCGAGGTGACTAATCGATAGACACACAATGGTAGGCTATTTGGGTGATAATCCTATAATATTGCCTTCTAAAATTGAAAAGTCCAAATACATCGAGCTAACTCAACATACCTCGTTTATGGTCTCGAAATGATGCAAAGGCCAAGTTCTAAAGTTTACAAGCTACCGACACACTCATAATTTGGTGGATTTGGGGTAAAATATTGGAAACGGATAAGGCTAATCTCACCATATAATATCAAGGGTTGTATGTGCTCGGCTAAGGTCTAATCTAGTTAGGTTAAGAAAAACGTGTCAAAATTTTAAAAATGGCATAATTTTTCAAAATAAACTAGAAAAACGAGAGCAAAATAATGTTCAAGAGATAATTCTACTCCAGTCCCCCCACTTGAATTGTACAAAGTCCCTTTTGTACTAAGCGTTAAATAAAGGTGAAGAGAAAAGTAGAATTAGAGCGAGAACTTCCATGAAATTTGCTCCAAAAAGAAAGAAGGCCCACGAAAAAGAGACGTGCCTTCGTATAAGCATCGATGAGCAAACTTCAATCCCTGAAATCACACTACCGACAAGCATAATTCTAAAAAGAAAAATAAAAAATGAAAAACAAACCTAACTCACTTTCGTAGGAATCACGGTTGCATTTAGCATATTCAACAAGCCTTTTAAATCACTTGGTGTCCCAAGTGGACGAGTGAAGTCTCATGAGGGTTTACAGGGAACACACCCACAAAGTTCATTTAAAATACTAATACAAGGTTATTGTGTTTTAAAATGAAAGAAGTAAGGCAGAGAAAGGTTACGTCGTAACTCTTTGAGGGAGTAACGCCGTAACTGGCAAAACCTGACATAAGCTGCAAAGCGAGTGGTTACTGCGTAACCACTGAGATGGTATTACGCCGTAATTGGTAATGCGTCTAAAATTCAGCTGCAAAAGGTTGGTTACGGCGTAATCACAGAGATGAGTTACGCTGTAACTATGGTTAGATAAGCAAACTGCAGCAGCAATCACTTCCTCGTTTCCTGCAAAAATAGTTAGAAAACATAAAACCCTACAGAAATTGAAATAAAACAAAAGAAAGGGATAATTCAGGTTGTTTCCCGAAAGAGCACTTTTCTTTATTTACGAGTCTTTAAGTTAGACTCAGAGCCGCGGGGCTTCATGGGGGCCTTTGGACTTGTCCGACTTCCACCACTTGTTGGCCCTCATTCATCCATTTGTTAAATCCCTTTTTTCTTGCAGTATTACTGATTCCACCTGTTCCAAATTTTTGTGAAAGCCATTCATCACATGATTTTCCCGGTCATCATCTTCACCAATAAGACTACTTGTTATACTTATGCGTGATCTTTCACCATTAGTTATTGCGTCAGTAAGATGATTGTACTTGTACTGCTTAACCAATCCCTTATTGATTTTTGAGTTTCCAAATCTTATTTTGTACCAATCTTCGAATGCTAATTCAATATCATGTCTTTCACCCTTGTGAGGGTATATCCATTCATTCGCCTTTCTTTCACATTCTTGAAAAGGACTATATGAGGGCCATGTTGTCACCGATTCGTTATCCGTGGTTAATATTGGGTTGCGGAAATGTTTGTTTGGAATTGGAGCTTCCTCAATGCCCTGGACAATCTTTCCCTGTTTCTGCTTGCAATTATCAACAATCTCTCCACTATTATTAGTACTGGGATCAAAATGTAGAGGGGGGTCTAGTGATTGAACATTAACAACATCAACATTATTTGAAATTTCAACTTTTGGTTTTAAATGCTCTTTCATACTAAAAGTTATTCGTTCATTTTCAGTTTCTAAAGAAATTTGTTTTTCAAAAACCTTAATTTGGGCCCTAAAAGTGGCCAAAAAAAGTCTTCCAACACTTAAGTTGTAAGCTTCCCGCTTCCCCATGTCAATTACCACAAAATTAGTGGGGAAAAAGAACTTTCCAAATTTTAAAAGCACATTATTTACTATTCCCCTTGGTACAACTTTAGAGGAATCAACCATTTCTATCATCATTGTTGTTTCTTTTAAATTGGTAAGTTTTAATTTATCAAACAAAGTGGTAGAGATAAGGTTTACCCCGACCCTCAAATCAGCTAATGTGGGAATCTTAATATTACCAATAGTGCATGGAAGAAGAAAACTTTCCTAGTATTGCTGTTTCTCAGGAAGTTGGCTTGGCAAGACCTTGTCGTCTTCCGATTTATCATCTTCTCTTAGGTAGTTAATCCCGGACAGATCATTTGTGATAGAGGATGTGCACTGCTCTTTCTTTGCTTTATCTTGCGCAAATATGGCTTTGCAGGCAATAGCTTTAGCATTACTCGTCTCAAGGTTTTTAGCTAATTGCCCAATTTGTGTTTCGAGGTTTTTAATTGCAGCATCTTAGTTTCGCAGGTTCATATTGGTGTCTTCTTTCACCTTGACCATCCACTCATTGAGTTTATCTCCCTTTTTGTAGATTCTTCGATGTGCCTATGCATTATTTCTTCAAGGCTTAGTCTAGGAGGATTGTTGTTGATTCTTGTGTAGAATCCTGGGGATTTTTATCGAAATCTGGGCCCGTTATTATTGTAATTGTTGAAAGGGTTCACACTTTCATAATTAACTTCTCCGATCCTTTTAACTTCCTCGTTGGAGGAACATTCCTTATTAGGAAGATGATAACGCTCAAATTGTGCATGTTTTTAGTAGCGTTATCCTTGCTTTTATATATGTTATTTGGCTATAATCATATGATTTTGATACTTAATCGTACAAAAGTGTGTTTGCTAGTTAATTTGTAGCCAAGTACAGGAAAGAGGAGAAAAAGACGGAAAAAGAAGTAAAATATGAAGATTTCTCCATGTACGAAGAATTCCCGACAAAAGCAAGACTTGTGGAGTATATTCGAGAAAATAAAGTCATCAAGTTAGTGGTCCAAAGACTCAAGAATAAAGTTCAAGAAGGAAAACAAGAAAGAAATGAAGAAAAGAAGCTTAAACTAAGAAATATGGAAGACTCGTTGTTCCCGACACACCTTCACCATTTTGGCCATAACTTTTGCATACGGACTCCGTTTGACCCCCCGTTCACGGCCACGGAAAGCTAAGAGAAAGATCTACAATTTTGAATCTTGACCTTTTCTGTCAAAAGGTCGCAACCGGATCGGTTGGAGCCCAACCGAAACGGTTACTCCATACTGACCTCCCCAAGTCATGTTTAATGCAATATTAAGTGTCATTAAGCCCCAAGTCCGATCATATGGTCCTAATAACTCCTAAACCTGCTACTTTACGACACTTTGTGCCCAAGAAACTTACTTGGTGGCTAAGGGTGGCTTCTACCTATAAATAAGACCATTTTTGGTTAGTTTAGTGTGTGTAATTCTAGCCTCCACCCTTAAGGACGAATTTTCACCAAATTTATCTCTCCCAAAAGACCACAAACCTCTGTCATTTCCAGAAGTATGTTTGGTTAGAAGTTGTAGTTGATTGGAGGCTTGAAGGAGTGCTATAATCCTTCACCCTTGCCTAATGTAATCTTACTTTGGGTAAACCTTGTTACTTTTATGATGTTGAATGCTATTGTTCATGTTTGGTTCTTTGATTGTGTTGATTATGTGATTCTTGTGAATGTTGTCTTGATACTTGTTTATTTCATATGAGAACTTGTGATAAAAGGATGTTTGGATAATTGTAGTATTTGTTTGGAATATGTTGATAACATCATATTTGGTTGAATTGGAACTTGTTCTTGTTTATTGTTTTGGTTGATCATTGTTGAGACTAATGTCGAAATATTCTTAGCAATGGTTTGTTCCAATTCATTAATCGACAAATGATTTTGGTCTTGTACTTTGTGACGATTGTGCAAGAGAATTAATAAACATAACTAGTAAAGGTTTAATTTGTATTAAGGCCGAAAGGAATCTTTTGAATATGTGTTCTCATTATCTTTCAAGTAAATGGAACTTCACAAATTAATAACATCAAAGTCTAAGGCCGAAAGGGATTCTTTGTTGTTGTTGGTATAAGGCTCATGACATGACCACTTGATTGAGGCTTATGCACATTTGATTTATAAAACACTAAACTATTATTATAGGTTCTATCTTTGATAATATGTTTTCCAAACTAAACATCCTAATATCCTTGTGATCATTTGTCTAAATATGTATGTTCTTTGTGTGCTTTTTCTTAGTGGTTTGATCCGTGACAATCATAACCACGACCTTGATACTTGCTTGTTCTTATATTGCTTTTCTTGTTGGTTGATATGTGACAATCATAACCATCAACTTGTTACTTGCTTAAACAAACAAACGACACTTGTAGTGCAACCAAGTATCTTGGGACGATCTTGATTTACCATATACTATACTACAACTTGACTAGGGTATACTTGCCCGAATGTGTTCCTAGTTAACCGGTAATTCTTGTTTACAAATTTAAAACCCTGATGGAACCCATCAAGTTTTTGGCGCCGCTGCCGGGGATTTGGTTTTGCATTCTTTTGTTTGTTTGCTTGAAATATTGATTCCTTGCTTGATCATGATTTCTTGTTGAATTGCTTGCTTGAAATGTTTGCTTGTTTGCTATTGCTTTTGATGTTGTTCATGATGTTTGCTTGAATGCTTGTCTTTTTCTTTAAATCTCTAATTTCTCATAATAGCTTAAATGATCTTTGCATCAAAATCAAGTTTTTGATGTTGGAATTTCGTTTCATGTGTTCTAAAATGCTCGTTTCAATGATTGCTTTCAAAGTATGTTCAAAAGTTCTTGTGAAAAAAACCACCAAAACCACCCAAATAACTCTAACCGAATCGGTTGGAATCCCAACCGAATCGGTTGGAGCTCTCGGTAAATATTTTTCAAGAAAAATCCACTCTAACCGATCGGTCACTCCCCGTAACCGATCCGGTTGGAGTGTTCTGTCCAAAAAAAAAAAAAAAAAAAAAAAAATTGTGTGTCTCTTGTTTCGTAAGTTTTATGTTTTATATGTTATATGATCTCTTGCATGTCTCTATGTTATTTGTTTTTTGTTATTTTTTTATATTAGTTTCGTATTAATTTTGAATAAGATTATCTTGTTTTAGATTATCTTGTTTAATTTGTGTTACGTGATTAATTGTGTGTGCTTGCGTCTATGTGATTGTCGTTTTTCTGTTTCGTGCTTATTTTTGTTTTAAGTGTTGTTTTATGTTCGTGATAATATATGTGTTTATGTGTTTTGTTTACTTGTGTTTAGTTTTGTGTCCGTAACCTTTTGTGTCCTTGTTTTATTTTATCAATAAAAGTTTTAAAATAAAACTAGTTTTTTATTAAAAAAAAAAAAAAAGAAAAAAAAAGTAAAAAAAATAGAAAATCCCTTCCAACCGATCGGTTACACCCCGTAACCGGTTCGGCTGGATGATTGGTCACATTTGGTTCATTCCAACCGATCGGTTACACCCCGTAACCGGATCGGCTGGAGTAATCTGTTAAAAAAAAATCAATTTTCATTTTTGTTTTGTTTTTGTGTATTCGTGTTTAGATAGAATAAGTTTAAATGTTTTTTTTGTTTTTGCAAGAGTATCATTTCTTTTATTTGGTTTTTCCATTTTAAGTTTTGTTAATTTGGTACATTGTGAATAAATAAGTACATGTGTTTTAAAAATAAAAATGTTTTGAACTTTGTGGGTATGTTCACTGGAAACCCTCACGAGACTATAACTCGTCCACTCGGGCCACCGAGGGGTTTAAAGGCTTGTTGCATGCGCTAAATGAAACCGTGATGCCTACGAAAGCGAGTTTTAGAATTTTACGCGTTTTTGTAGTTTAGTTTATTTTTGTAGATTTAATAAGCTCTTGGAAGAAGGATTGATTGGATTGTTGGTGACGTTATACTCTTGATTGGACATGTTTGTTTGAAAGAGAAATCGATTGATCTCACACGCTTATGCTAGCGTTTGCTTAGCATCTTATCATTTGGAGTTCGATCGTGCGTTGGCGGGCGGTGTGTTTCCTTCTCTTCTTCTTTACCCTTTTGCGTCCTTCCCTGTTTGCCGTTTTGCCCCTTGCCTTTGTTTCTTTGTTCTTTTTTCTGTTTGTTGTTCGTCCCCCTCTTTCTCCCTTGCTTTTTTCCATTCTGCCGTCGGCTACCTGTCCCCCACTGTGTTGCGCGGTCTCCGGAGGGTTCCCGCTTTCCCGCGTGGGGGGGGTTTTTTTTTTTTTTTTCCCCCCCCCCCTTTTTTTTTTTCCTGCTTGTGCCCTTGCTTTGCTTGTGCTTTCCCCTTGCGTCTGCGCTCGTGGGGCCCCGCCCCGTCTGTGGGTTTTGCCCCCCCCCCCCCTTTTTTTTCCCCCCGCTCCCCTCCCCACCCGCCCCCCACGTCCCAACCGCAACACCCCCCTGTCACCTCGTTCTTGACAGTCCTACCCCCGCATTCTCCAATTGAATGTGTGAGTGAACTATACTTTCTTTTTAGTAAATACGCAAAATGTGAAAAAAGGAAACAACCAACCACACAAAGGAAAGTTGTGGTTAGCGAGAAAACACGAAGGATCTTAAAAATTCTAAAGAGAACGCGACCAAAAATGATAATATCATCTATCTTTGAACCCGCCCCACACCGCCCCGCTTTCTTAACACCCATACAAACCCACTTTGGTACACCGGGATTGGCAAACCTAATCCTTTTTGGCTGTTTCTTGTTCTTGTGTTTCTCCGCCGTTACGTCCTACTCCTAGCCTCCGGCCTCCCCCCTGGTGACCATGTGGACATTTTTTACATGTATAGATCCCATCAGAAAGACAAATGGAGGAAAGATAAAAGAACAGATAAAAGGAAAAACAAGAGAAAGAGAGTACCATTTGGTAGTACGGGACGCAGATGAGACCCCGGGTGCCTCATTTGCTATTCCACAAAGGATTCTTACTAACCACTAAGTATGGTAACCTAGAACTGATTTGAAAACCTCCTATCATGGACCTCTAAACCGTTTGCCGGCGCTTTTCTTATTCACTAGCCCGCCATCGTACATTGTAAACCATCCAACTTAAGCCACCCGCCAAACGACACAACCACGTAACACCCACACCCCCCCAGCTACACAGCTCCCAACATTTTGACGACTGGTCCAAAGACATGAATCAACCACCAGCGAGTACAACTGAACACACGAGAGACTAAAACACCAAGACAAAGGCCCCACACCCTTTAGGACCATTAAAAACATACCTGACCAATCTCACATTACCAACAGCAATGTACAAATGAGGTATCATTAAGCTGCACCCCAATCACAAGAAAAAACACCACCACAAAAGGTTACGCCCACCAAACATACCCCAAAACCCCCAATAACAATCCAATCCGCGACACACGTCCCGTCTCAGCGCTCCCATCTTTAAGAGAACCAATACGTACCCTTAGTTACACCCTCCGAGCCATCCTTTTCTTTTTGTTGCATCCAGAAAAATACAAAAATATTTTGCACTTTAAACCTTAGCCTACCCCTTGTCAATGTCTAAATGGTTGGTTGCTAGTTGCTTGGTTGTTGGATTGTTTTTGATGATTATGAGTTAGCCACACTTTGCCATTCGTGTGTGCCATTCCGACAAAGACGAAGAGTGCACCTTTTTATTTGTATTTTTGTGGTGTGTGCTTATACGAAGTGTGGGGGAGATGTGATGTAAGAAAGATGGATATAAAAAAAATGTGAAAAAAAAGAATAAGTCATCAAAAAAATAAAAAATAAATAAATAAAAATGTGTGATGACAATTATAGCCAATGTGCTATATTACTATGAAGATGAAGGAAGATGAAGTATGTTTGAGATATCGATTATCCAATGTGCTAAGACGTGATATACATATTTGGTGATCGATATGAGAAGAGAAGATAGTAACTATAATCATTTTCGGGTTTGCGGATTGTTCGTGACTAGCAACATGGGTATTAGACTTGACTTTATTTTTCTTTAACACCAATTTCATAAATATCCCATGCCTTATCCATACCCTTTATTCACCCCGAAGCCTAATCGTTATAACCCGAATAAAAGCCCTCTTTAGATGTTTACACTTGGTGCTTACGCCATGTCGGTGTAGTTTTGTTTCTTGTACAAGCCTATGGTAATATTTAGATCATGACTGAGCAATATGAGTGTACTATTCCTTAATACTATCCATCACTAAATAAATTGAGTGTTGAGTGAATTTTACTTCATTCCTTTTCGTGAGGTGCTTAGCCATGTTATCAAGCAAGAAAATTCATAGGGTATTGTCAAACATCTCGGTTTTTCACCTCTAAAAGCTTAAAACGATGAATCTTATCTTATACTTGTACTTGGAAGATTTGCATCACATTTTTCTAATCATATTTCATGCACCATGTGGGATTTATTTTTCTTAATTTCTAGATTTGCTTGAGGGCAAGCAAAACCTTAAGTGTGGGGGAGTTTGCGCTCATTTTTCGCTTATTTTGAGTCTTTTTATATTAAAAAAAATAATAAAATAAGTAAAAAATATAAAAAACCAAAAATATTTTCAAATTTTTAAATATTTTTATTTTCGTTTTGTCATTTAGGTATGTAGTTTAATTTTTCTTTTCTTAGATTTGCTTGAGGGCAAGCAAAGTTTAAGTGTGGGGGAATTTGATAACGCTCAAATTGTGCATGTTTTTAGTAGTGTTATCCTTGCTTTTATATATGTTATTTGGCTATAATCATATGATTTTGATACTTAATCGTACAAAAGTGTGTTTGCTAGTTAATTTGTAGCCAAGTACAGGAAAGAGGAGAAAAAGACGGAAAAAGAAGTAAAATATGAAGATTTCTCCATGTACGAAGAATTCCCGACAAAAGCAAGACTTGTGGATTATATTCGAGAAAATAAAGTCATCAAGTTAGTGGTCCAAAGACTCAAGAATAAAGTTCAAGAAGGAAAACAAGAAATAAATGAAGAAAAGAAGCTTAAACGAAGAAATATGGAAGACTCGTTGTTCCCGACACACCTTCACCATTTTGGCCATAACTTTTGCATACGGACTCCGTTTAACCCCCCGTTCACGGCCACGAAAAGCTAAGAGAAAGATATACAAATTTGAATCTTGACCTTTTCTGTCAAAAGGTCGCAACCGGATCGGTTGGAGCCCAACCGAAACGGTTACTCCATGCTGACCTCCCCAAGTCATGTTTAATGCAATATTAAGTGTCATTAAGCCCCAACTCTGATCATATGGTCCTAATAACTCCTAAACCTGCTACTTTATGACACTTTGTGCCCAAGAAACTTACTTGGTGGCTAAGGGTGGCTTCTACCTATAAATAAGACCATTTTTGGTTAGTTTAGTGTGTGTAATTCTAGCCTCCACCCTTAAGGACGAATTTTCACGAAATTTATCTCTCCCAAAAGACCACAAACCTCTGCCATTTCCATAAGTATGCTTGGTTAGAAGTTGTAGTTGATTGGAGGCTTGAAGGAGTGTTATAATCCATCACCCTTGCCTAATGTAATCTTACTTTGGGTAAACCTTGTTACTTTTATGATGTTGAATGCTATTGTTCATGTTTGGTTCTTTGATTGTGTTGATTATATGATTCTTGTGAATGTTGTCTTGATACTTTTTTATTTCATATGAGAACTTGTGATAAAAGGATGTTTGGATAATTGTAGTGTTTGTTTGAAATATGTTGATAACATCATATTTGGTTGAATTGGAACTTGTTCTTGTTTATTGTTTTGGTTGATCATTGTTGAGTCTAATGTCGAAATATTCTTAGCAATGGTTAGTTCCAATTCATTAATCGACAAATGATTTTGGTCTTGTACTTTGTGACGATTGTGCAAGAGAATTAATAAACATAACTAGTAAAGGTTTAATTTGAATTAAGGCCGAAAGGAATCTTTTGAATATGTGTTCTCATTATCTTTCAAGTAAATGGAACTTCGCAAATTAATAACATAAAAGTCTAAGGCCGAAGGGATTCTTTGTTGTTGTTGGTATAAGGCTCATGACATGACCACTTGATTGAGGCTTATGCACATTTGATTTATAAAACACTAAACTATTATTATAGGTTCGATCTTTGAAAATGTGTTTTCCAAACTAAACATCCTAATATCCTTGTGATCATTTGTCTAAACATGTATGTTCTTTGTGTGCTTTTTCTTAGTGGTTTGATCCGTGACAATCATAACCACGACCTTGATACTTGCTTGTTCTTATATTGCTTTTCTTGTTGGTTGATATGTGACAATCATAACCATCAACTTGTTACTTGCTTAAACAAACAAACGACACTTGTAGTGCAATCAAGTCTCTTGGGACGACCTTGATTTACCATATACTATACTACAACGTGACTAGGGTATACTTGCCCGAATGTGTTCCTAGTTAACCGGTAATTCTTGTTTACAAATTTAAAACCCTGATGGAACCCATCAGAAGAGTTCCATTTCGCTCTACTTGAGTGGAATGCACATTTTCCTTGAGCTTCTTCATGTCTCTTTCAAGACTTTCTAATTTGTTGTTTATTGCTGCAAGACCTTCCATATCTTCATTCTTACTTCGGTTGCTCCCTCCATTGTGCCATTTGTGAGAGTGGTTTGCCATCTTTTGAATAGTTTCTAAAGCCAAAGTGGGTGTCATACCAGGAATCGGTCCCTGAGAGTCTACCATTTGCCTTGAGGAGATGTTCAGACATTTGTAGAAGACATTCACCTTTTGTTGGCTGTTGAGGTCATGAGTAGGGCATTTGTATAATAATTCGTTATACCTTTCCCAAGTTTGGTATAACGTTTCATCACCCTCTTGCTTGAAGTTACAGATTTCTTCTAATTGCTTAGCAGTCTTTGATGGAGGGCAGTATCTCTGAATAAAATACTTTTTTAGGATAGGCCAGGTGATGACTGTTCCGGCAGGCGATCAATCAACCCATCTTTTAGTAGCTCCCGTAAGAGAAATAGGGAATACTCGTAACATGACAACATCGTTTGAGACTCTGGGAATTTTGAATAGGCTGACAATGTATTCTACGTTGTCTATATGTTCATGGGCATCATCGGTTATGTTTCCAGAGAAGGAATTTGCACGTAATTCCCTCATGAATTGAGGTTTGATTTCGAATTGAGCGTCTTCTGCGATAGCCGGCCTAAAAATCCCTAGTCCTTGTTCTTCCCTTGTCAACGCCAAATATTCCTCAAGAGTGAGGTCATCGATGTTAACAACTTCCATGGTACCTGAAAACTTGAATAATGATCGTGAGAAATTTAAAACAAAATGAAAGACTTAATATTAATCCTAATATAACTCCCAGGCAGCGGCGCCAAAAACTTGATGCAGGTTTTACTGACCAGGTTTTAATATTTATGATAAGGTTTTAAAAGGTAAATTTTGAGGGGTCGTTTAAGCTCTTATTTGATCACTTTTGTATCCGTTATTGCTTAATATCGTTCCATTTCACTTTTTAGGTCTCTTAAAGGCAAAATGCTGGAATGGCACTTATTTGGATGAAAAGGCGCGAATATACGAAGAAAATGGCCAAAGTCAGAATCGAGACACTCAAAGCTGCTGAAAACATAAGGTGACGGCGTCACAGCTTATACGCGACGCCGTCGGAGGATTTTGTGACGGGACAGAAGCCAAAACTCCTATTTTCAAGTGACGACGTCAAGTTATAAAAGAGTAGGCCGTCGCAACTCAGACGGCCTAGATGCAATCCAGACGGCGTCAGAAGCTGAAGAGGACGGCGTCACAAGCATAAGGTGACGCCGTCGCAAGTCTAACGTGGCCAAGAAGAAACCCTAATGACAGCGACACGACGGCGTCACAAAACATAAGGTGACGCCGTCGCATGTGTAATCTTATATATAGAATCCGAATTTTTCAGTATTTGTGTGTAGTCTTTTGGAGTGAAAACCTAAACCGAACCAAGGCTATCTTGTACTGTATTTTAGGGTTCCAAACCCTATCTTACACCAAGATAAATGTTTTACTTCATTAATACAATTATGTCTTTGATTATTTGTGTGTATGCTTGCATGTTCTCCATGTCCGGCTAATTTACTTGTGTGTTTGCTTAGGGAATATGAAACTTAATTATTGAATATTGATTGGTTGTCTCTTATCTTAGTTGATTAATGATCTAGTAATGCGATAGGTCATTCGTTGTGTACTTAATGCTTGATTAAATCTTTTTGAACCTTAGAATATAACTCCTTGAGTAGTTGTAAGCTAAATCATCCAAAGAGTGCTTTAGAGTAAGAGTTTATTATCCCTAGTGGGTTTTGTAGACGAGACCCTTTGGTAAGTTCAAAGAGTTAGGGAGAAACGCATACCCTACAACCTTAGACACACAACACAACTAAGAATAAGGACGTGACAATTAAACCACCAATAGGAGATAATTAAGGAGTAGTAAAACCTAAGTAAACACATCTTTAAACTATCATACGAGCACACAATAATTAGACATAGACTACATACACCTTAGATTAAATAATTAGATAAGTAGAGTAATCGGTAGAAATACCAACCCCCCAAATCCAAACCCCGAGATTCGTACCTTTCCTTTCCTTAAAAAATATAAAAAGATAAAAAATAATCTTCCTCAACCCCAACCTTAGCGTAGTAACTTCTCACTAGCATTCCTATTCCCCTAGAGAACGATATCAATACCCGTGGCTTACCCTAATACTACACTACAACGATTAGGTTCACAGCCTAGGGTGTTGAAAAACTTGCTCGACGAAAAGGAAGTTCCTTTGACCCCGAACGACGCGTGTAGCGTTATCAAGTTTTTGGCGCCGTTGCCGGGGAATAGAATAGCTAGTTAGTAGTCCACCTTGTTTAGGTTTCTTTACTTGATTCCTATCAAGTAAACTTTTTTTTCTCATTTTTAGCTTTCTCGTAGTCTATCCCCCTTCTTCGTGACCTTTGTTCGTAATCCATCACTTTTCATCATGGAAGGTGATAACCAACCACCACTCATCAACCCACCACCAAATGACCCCCCAAGAGCCCGTACTCTTGGTGAATACTCGAGACCAAACCACTTAGGCTATAGGAACACCATTGAGCTTCCCGACCAAGCCCAAACTACGGCCTTGCGATCCGACACCATCCGGTTGGTGCAAAACGGATGTGCATTCCATGGACTTCGTTCCGAAGATCCAAATCAGCATCTTAGGGATTTCCTTAAAATTGTCGATTCCATCGACCTTGATGCTACTACTCGGGAGACCACGCGCCTGCGTCTCTTCCAATTCTCTCTACGGGACCAAGCTAGTAATTGGCTTGAGCGACTTCCCGCCGGCTCCATCTCAAGTTGGGATGATCTTACCTCTCGCTTTCTTGCTCAATTTTTCCCACCGGGGAGAACCACTAAGCTTAGGAATGACATCTTGATGTTCCAACAACGTCAGGGTGAATCTCTCTACGAAGCATGGACTCGATTCAAGGACTTACTTCATAAAGTCCCTCATCACGGCTTTGATCTTTGGCTCCAAGTCCAAATCTTTTATGATCATGTCAACTTCCCAACCAAGCGATCCATTGAACAAGCGGCCGGTGGAAAACTTAGTGATCTCACCGCGGAAGAATCATGGGGTATAATAGAGGACCTTGCCCTCTATGACAACGAAAGTTGGGATGTCCCCCGTGAGCTGCCCAAAACCGTTAAGGCAATCTCCTTGCCTCCCATTGACTCACAACCTTCCGACCGTAGGATGATCGAACTTGAAGATCAAGTTAAATTCCTAATGAGTTCCTACGAAAATCCTAAGTCCTCACGTCAAGTGAATAAAATCACTCTACCTCGTGAGTTATGTAGTGGTCCCCATGATACTCGATTGCACAAGACTCCCCGAACAAGCTTTTGCGGACTACACCTCCATGCGTACCGACGGAGCGGGAGAGAAGTGGTACACTTTCAAGCCCGAACAAAACAACTTAGGAAACTCTTACAACCCCTCATGGAGAAATCACCCTAACCTTAAGTGGAACCAAAACTCAAGCACACCCCAAAGCTCATCTAGTCCACCTAATAGGTTCAACTCTCTAAACACCGGGAACCCTACTAATCTTGAGGCAATTGCATCTAGATTCCTGTCATCTTAAGAGACTCGATTGACTAAGCTTGAAGCCGATTTTAAGCAAAGACAAAGCGAGATGACAAACAAGCTTGATGCCCTCTTAAAAGCCTTCAATGAACGGGAAGTTGGAGTACTCCCAAGTGATACTATAAAGGACCCAAAAGTGAATTCGATTTCATCGACTTCATGTTCTTGTTCACCATGGGAGAATGCACATCCATGCCCCTCACACCCAACGGTTCACTCGGTAAATGCTATCAAAAAGGGTTCCAAGCCATCCAAAATGAGGTACCAAGGCCCTGCACCATTGGTAGAACCTACTCTTGAGAAACTCGTCAACCAAGAATCCAAACGTAGTTTAGATAAGGAGTATAAGGAACTCCATCAAGAAAAACCGATTCTTGAGGTTTTAGCTCATGCATCTTATTATAATGCTTTAAAAGAAAAATATGAGTTAGAACTTAAGCTTGGAAAACATGGGTTCACTTTTGTGCGAAATAATTTACCTAAGAAGTTAGACGATCCCGGGCTATTTACCCTTCCGTGTAGGCTTGGAACTTCCAAACCTCTCGACGCTCTAGCCGACTTAGGGTCATGCATCAATCTTGTTCCGTTGTCCCCCCATAGAAGCCTTAACTTAGGTAAAATAGAACCAACGGAAACCATCTTAGGTCTAGCGGACGGTAGTGTTGCACATCCGGTAGGAATAATAAAATACATGGTAGTATACGTAGTAGAGTTGACTATTTTGGCCGACTTTCATGTGCTGGACATGAATAAGGACCCGACATGCCCATTACTAGTAGGAAGAGGATTCTTAGCTACCGCTAGTGCCATCATCGATTGTAAGATGTCCAAGATAGTGGTAGGAGAGGGGAGTGCTAGGTCAATTTACGATGTCAAAAAGCATACGTACTACAAAGAAGAGGAAATCCCACATGAGATTAGGTTGGATAGAGAGCCTTCTAGATATGGACCTTGGATAGATAAGAATCTCATAGGCCCCCAAAGACCTTTTTACCTAGATGAAGCCTTCACTAGTAAAGCAACTTTCCAAGAAAAAGAAATGGCTAGGGACATGGAAGTGAACCCATTCGAGGACGCTTTACTATTTAGGAAGATGACCGAGTTCCTAGGAAGCTTGCCCGTCAACCTTGTCATGAATAAGTGGAAAATTGAGAAATCTAAACGCAAATGGGATTGGGATAGACCGCCTAGTGACGGTGATGCAGAGTGGCACATTAGGATAACAATCTATGATCCCGATGGAGAGAAGTTTGAAAAGGCATATCTAACCGAATGTACTACTAGGAACTTGAATGATAAGTTTGATCCTTATGACATTGTTGAGGATAGGCTTACTTATATCGGTACGTAGGAGCACGACTACGAGCACTTCCGAAGTAGATCCATTTTTCCAGAAACCCCCGGATACTCTAAGAATAGATAGGTTCCAGGTATAGATCTTCCGAGAGATAGGTTGGATTAGAGTACACCCTAAAGGAGAAGAAACAT
>BPTQ01000002.1:161232059-161320567 GCA_019973895.1 Chrysanthemum seticuspe
CCCTCACACCCAACGGTTCACTCGGTAAATGCTATCAAAAAGGGTTCCAAGCCATCCAAAATGAGGTACCAAGGCCCTGCACCATTGGTAGAACCTACTCTTGAGAAACTCGTCAACCAAGAATCCAAACGTAGTTTAGATAAGGAGTATAAGGAACTCCATCAAGAAAAACCGATTCTTGAGGTTTTAGCTCATGCATCTTATTATAATGCTTTAAAAGAAAAATATGAGTTAGAACTTAAGCTTGGAAAACATGGGTTCACTTTTGTGCGAAATAATTTACCTAAGAAGTTAGACGATCCCGGGCTATTTACCCTTCCGTGTAGGCTTGGAACTTCCAAACCTCTCGACGCTCTAGCCGACTTAGGGTCATGCATCAATCTTGTTCCGTTGTCCCCCCATAGAAGCCTTAACTTAGGTAAAATAGAACCAACGGAAACCATCTTAGGTCTAGCGGACGGTAGTGTTGCACATCCGGTAGGAATAATAAAATACATGGTAGTATACGTAGTAGAGTTGACTATTTTGGCCGACTTTCATGTGCTGGACATGAATAAGGACCCGACATGCCCATTACTAGTAGGAAGAGGATTCTTAGCTACCGCTAGTGCCATCATCGATTGTAAGATGTCCAAGATAGTGGTAGGAGAGGGGAGTGCTAGGTCAATTTACGATGTCAAAAAGCATACGTACTACAAAGAAGAGGAAATCCCACATGAGATTAGGTTGGATAGAGAGCCTTCTAGATATGGACCTTGGATAGATAAGAATCTCATAGGCCCCCAAAGACCTTTTTACCTAGATGAAGCCTTCACTAGTAAAGCAACTTTCCAAGAAAAAGAAATGGCTAGGGACATGGAAGTGAACCCATTCGAGGACGCTTTACTATTTAGGAAGATGACCGAGTTCCTAGGAAGCTTGCCCGTCAACCTTGTCATGAATAAGTGGAAAATTGAGAAATCTAAACGCAAATGGGATTGGGATAGACCGCCTAGTGACGGTGATGCAGAGTGGCACATTAGGATAACAATCTATGATCCCGATGGAGAGAAGTTTGAAAAGGCATATCTAACCGAATGTACTACTAGGAACTTGAATGATAAGTTTGATCCTTATGACATTGTTGAGGATAGGCTTACTTATATCGGTACGTAGGAGCACGACTACGAGTCTAGCTACAAGACTCTTAAATAAAGAAAAGCGCTTCGTGGGAGGCAACCCATGCTTAATTGTTTGCTTGTTAGTGTCATATGTCTTTTATTGATTGTTTATTCTCATGTTTAAATTTGTAAAAATGCTTTATTTGGTTTTTAACCTCGTCTTAATTGCATATAAAGGTATTTTACATAAGGGATAAGTGTAGGGAGGATTACACACGTTTTTAAAAAAAACGTGAACATGAGAATAACAATTAACTAAAAGATATATATGTGTGTTTGTTCGAGTCAAATGCTTGTATCGAGTCATAATGGATGTTTTGTAGAAATTTTTTCCAGATTCTAAAGATGTAAATTTTCTAAAATTTTTTCCAGAAAATCGCAGACCAGTTTTTGTCAGGATACCCTGACAGCGTCAGGATCGCAACCTGACGGCGTCAGGAAGGAGTAAAAACAACAGATTACTTTTTTCTCGTTTTCTGAGCTACTTATAAGTTTTTGGACTTTTCCAGGTCTTAATTTTACAGAAATTCTGTAAACATCCATTCCACAAGCATTATATCCTAGTTTAAATCGAGTCTTATATATATTATTACCGCCGATTTTACGCGAAGGTTTCGTTTGTTTTCTTCAAGTGTGCAGGTTTAATTTATCAAGAAGAAGTTACATAAGATTGGAAGGAGCTTTTCACGCATAAATTCTTCTTGGAAAGGATTTAACCACTACTTCACACACGGATCCTACCGAGCTAATCAGGGGAGTACTAGTTTCTTTCGTTTTTAATTACCTTCCATTATCATAACTTTGATACTTTCGGGGAACATTGGGGACAATGTTCAGTTTAAGTGTAGGGAGGGAAAATAAAACGGGAACTTTGAAACTATGCTTATCCTTGAATATTTGCTTTGTCCAATTGTATTTGTGTAATAAACCATGAGAAAATGTCGGTTAGGGTAATTTTGGCACCAAATTTAAATTTTTCATGACATATAGGAGTGGGCCATTAGTTTTAACAAAAGCGTCTCACGGATAGGAAGTTGCATGACTAGCACAAAAACCCTTTACCACCTAAATTCCACCCAAAATGTGAGGATCGCCCTTAGATTAGTAGGAATTGAAGCATTCATCTTTAATGCTTAGAGTGTGAACCGATAGTATATTAGATTCTAGAACTTGTTTTGTGATGCATTCTGAGATCGCTAGTAAGACTACACTTGTGTAGTTAGGAATAACTAAATGATAAGAGGCATTAGGATAACCCTTGTTTGATACCCGTAATATAATTACTTCTTCCACCTCGGTTGAGTAATTCCCCCACACCCTTTGCGTTGTACTCATCTTTAGTACATGATACCCCTAGTTAACCCCTCAGAGCCTATCCTTTTCGCGGTTCTCGTGATGTTTCGGTTTTTCCGGAATATCAATGAAGAGCATTGTTTACACCCCATCCCCAAATATACACCCAAATCGCCTTAGCCTACCCTGTATGCACTCACTTTTAGTGCATTATTTTTATCACCCAAAACCCTTAGTTCAATTATCTGGTTGCTTGCATGAGTTGCTAAGTCGAGTCATATCCTTTGTATACAGTTTTGGGACGATTGGGATTCATGGGAAAAGTTAAAGTTTATGAAATGACGGGAAGGGAACGTTAAATTCAAATTCCCTTTGTTTGCGTAATAATGTACCCTAAGTGTTTTGATCTTTTCAATTCGGGTCAAATTAGTGTTAGAATAATAAAAACTCAAGTGTAGGGATGTGCCTATAAATCCCTATCATTTTGATGTTACCGTAGAGGATGGTAGAGTAAAAGTGTATGAAAAAAAAAATCGAAAAAAAGAAAAAAAAGAGAAAAGAAAAAAAATAGAGTGAAAAAAAAAAAATATATACGGGCTACCATCCTACATCTATCCTTTAAATTTATGTTTGTTTGTTTCAGTTAGCTAAAGTCTAGAGTGTCGAGTCTTGGCTTAGCAACGCCATTCTTCGTATGCATTTAACATAGAGATTTTTGACTTACCACCACTAAATAGCCTATCCCACCAAACCCTTTGTTTCCCTACCGTAAGCCTAACGTTACAACCCTTTAAAGACCTCTTTGATGGTCTTTCCTAGGTGCTTACGCCAAAGCAATGGAGGTTTGATCTATTCTCAAGCCTATGGTAATCTATGTACTAGGACCGGTTAATGAGTGTTTATCTTCAATTTCCAATTTGTTATATTTCATATACACCCGAGAGAGATGTGAGTATCCAAACACCCCATGTGAGGTGCTAGTATGTGATTTCCGTGCTTGTTATGACTTTTGCGGGGCTTATATGTGTTGTGGACTGTTTTAAACCAATACTTCATGACCCCTAACTTATAATTTAATTGGCTAAAAGCACATTTGCTTGAGGACAAGCAAATACCAAGTGTAGGGATATTTGATAAGGTTTTAAAAGGCACCATTTTTAGGGGTCGTTTAAGCCCTTATTTGATCACTTTTGTATCCGTTATTGCTTAATATCGTTCCTTTTCACTTTTTAGGTCTCTTAAAGGCAAAATGCTGGAATGGCACTTATTTGGACGAAAAGGCGCGAATATACGAAGAAAATGGCCAAAGTAAGAATCGAGACACTCAAAGCTGCTGAAAACATAAGGTGACGGCGTCACAGCTTATACGCGACGCCGTCGGAGGATTTTGTGACGGGACAGAAGCCAAAACTCCTATTTTCAAGTGATGACGTCAAGTTATAAAAGAGTAGGCCGTCGCAACTCAGACGGCCTAGATGCAATCCAGACGGCGTCAGAAGCTGAAGAGGACGGCGTCACAAGCATAAGGTGACGCCGTCGCAATTCTAACGTGGCCAAGACGAAACCCTAATGACGGCGACACGACGGCGTCACAAAACATAAGGTGACGCCGTCACATGTGTAATCTTATATATAGAATCCGAATTTTTCAGTATTTGTGTGTAGTCTTTTGGAGTGAAAACCTAAACCGAACCAAGGCTGTCTTGTACAGTATTTTAGGGTTCCAAACCCTATCTTACACCAAGATAAGTGTTTTACTTCATTAATACAATTATGTCTTTGATTATTTGTGTGTATGCTTGCATGCTCTCCATGTCCGACTAATTTACTTGTGTGTTTGCTTAGGGAATATGAAACTTAATTATTGAATATTGATTGGTTGTCTCTTATCTTAGTTGATTCATGATCTAGTAATGCGATAGGTCATTCGTTGTGTACTTAATGCTTGATTAAATCTTTGTGAACCTTAGAATATAACTCCTTGAGTAGTTGTAAGCTAAACCATCCAAAGAGTGCCTTAGAGTAAGAGTTTATTATCCCTGGTGGGTTTTGTAGACGAGACCCTTTGGTAAGTTCAAAGAGTTAGGGAGAAACGCATATCCTACAACCTTAGACACACAACGCAACTAAGAATAAGGACGTGACAAATCAACCACCAATAGGAGATAATTAAGGAGTAGTAAAACCTAAGTAAACACATCTTTAAACTATCATACGAGCACACAATAATTAGACATAGACTACATACACCTTTGATTAGATAATTAGATAAGTAGAGTAATCAGTAGAAATACCAACCCCCCAAATCTAAACCCCGAGATTCGTACCTTTCCTTTCCTTAAAAAATATAAAAAGATAAAAAATAATCTTCCTCAACCCCAACCTTAGCGTAGTAACTTCTCACTAGCATTCCTATTCCCCTAGAGAATGATATCAATACCCGTGGCTTACCCTAATACTACACTACAACGATTAGGTTCACTGCCTAGGGTGTTGAAAAACTTGCTCGACGAAAAGGAAGTTCCTTTGACCCCGAACGACGCGTGTAGCGTTATCAATTTATATAGTCTCATTATACCTATGGTCTACCCTGATGCACTAACGGGCAGTGTACCCGGTCGTGTGTAGTGTAGTATTCGGTAAAATCAAGGTCGTCCCAAGAGCTATGTGTGTTGGATTATTACTAAGTCTAGGTGTCACAGTTTTTAATATGATTATGATATGGCAGATGCAGACTCAGATAATGATATGGAGGATTTGCAGACGAACTCAGCAGTTATGTTGATGGCCAATATGCATGAGCTACACATGAGTGAAACAGGCCCAGTGTATGACACTGATGGCTTGTCTCAGGTACCCGAACAAACCATATTTATCTCTGATCTAATATCTCCGCCAACATCTGAATCCGGCAAGGCTCAGAATGTTCAAAATGAGTCATCCACATCTCATTCCGACGATTTTCAATTAGACCCCGTAGTTACATTTGACGATCAAGATGACCTTATGGTTTCTTTTGATAATCAAATTGACTCCGTGGTTATACTTGAGGATCTACATAATGATCATGTTGTGACTCACATTGAACAAGCTGAAATTTTGTCTCATCCAGATTTTGCTCATTTAATACAAGACCAACAAACCATAGTGGAAGAATGTCGTGCGATAAATGAGGACTTAAAAAGCAAAAAATGCAATGTTAACCAAGGATTTTGAATGTTTAAAAATGCAACTCAACTTTTTCAAAGCTCAAGAAAAACGTGAAAAAGGTTTTGAAGCCGCTTTTGCTAAATCTCATCAAAACGAAAAATATTTAGAGAGACAAATGCGTGATCTAGCCGCTTCGAAGAATGCTTTGTTGTCTGAAATAGAACAATTGAAACATGAACATAAAAAGCAAATTAACGCTCTCACCTTGGAAAATAAAAAAGCTAAGGCTGAGTTGTTAACTTGTCAAAAAAAGTTCTCTACATACAAAAAGCATTCAACGAATCGAATAGATGACTATCTGGAAGAAATTGTTGGTTTGCAAAACAAGCTTAAAGAGTTTAAAACTGTTGTTTATAAACATGGTGAGTCAGTAACAGCTATTGAAAAGTTTACTTTAAAACCCAATCCAAATGGATATGGACCGAATCTGGCTGATTACAAACCTAAGCTTTCTCCCAAAGCATTCAAACCAAATCCTGAAGTTTCCAGTGCAGAATATAAAATTGATGATTCTGTTATGACTGTTGTTGAATATCATCGTCAAGAGAAATTAGATGCTGAAGACGAGAGTCGATCAAAATTAGAAAAAGTTGTTTACAACAAACCTTTTACTTATTCACAAGCGGTCACTTTCGTCCAACCAAAGGATTCTTCTAACACACCAAGGGTAATCATAAAAATGTCTGAGTCATCTAATTGTTAAACCCCAACCATATTATGCACAAACTTATGGTCCTTTACCTTCCATCAGTGAAGTAAATTCAAAACCTGAAAATCGCAAAATTCTTGGATATTTTGACCTTTTCATGGCTGACCTCAAAACTTTACAACATGAGATAGAATATCATTCTGAAATCAAAGTTCAACATTTTCAATCGCCTCTGGCGCGAGAACAAAGAGACATTTTTTAGAAAAATATTTTACCTAATGCTAAAAATTTGAAAAATTGTGCATTGTCTTGGGAACGGGATTTTCATAAGGAACTTGGATTGGGTGTGCTCAGTCTAGATTAATCCAGTTAAGTAATGAAAAACATGTCAAAATTTTATTAATGGAACACTTTTCATCAAAAACTAGAAAAATAAGGGCAAGTAAAATCAAGCGGGTGTCTATGTCTAATCCCTTCCCCCCACTTGGGTCATACTTAAGGATATAAATGAAAGATAAGAAGGGTTAGAATTGTAACAGAAAACTCCCCTAGATTTGCTTGGCATGATCGAAGACACACGAGTAAACGTGTCCCGCTTTGAGATCTATGAGCAAACTTTAATAACCTGAATTCACATAAGACAACCAAACGCATCATACTAGAAAAACAACAAGAAATAAAAGAAAAAGAAAAACCTAACTCCCTTTCGTAGGAATCACGGTTGCATTTAGCGTATGCAACAAGCCTTTTAAACCACTTGTTGTCCAAAGTGGACGAGTGAAGTCTCGTGAGGGTTTACAGGGAACACACCCACAAAGTTAATTTAAAATACTAATACAAGGTTATTGTGTTTTAAAATGAAATAATTAAAGCAGAGGAAGGTTACGTCGTAACTCTTATGAGAGAGTTACGCCGTAACTAGCAAAACCTGACATAAGCTGCAAAGCGAATGGTTACGGCGTAACCACGGAGATGGTATTACGCTGTAATTATTAAGGCGTCATTAATTCTGCTGCTAAAAAGTTGGTTACGGCGTAATCATTAAGATGAGTTATGCCGTAACTCTGGTCTGATCAGCAAACTGCAGCAGCAATTGCTTCCTCGTATCCTGCAAAATTGGTTAGAAAACACAAAACCCAGCTATACTAATAAAATGAAAAAGAAAAGATAGGCATGTGGTGCCTCCCACGAAGCACTTGTTTTTGTACGAGTCACGAGCTTGACTCCACCCTTATTTACTACGTAAAAGGGTGTTCATCGCCTCACTTGAAATCAAGTGTGGGTGAAAATAGCAATAAACACCATGAGGGTGTGAATTTGCTATGGGATGGGGAAATGATAAATTATGATCATACCTAAAAGGAGATGACATTTCCCTCCATACTTTACCCATTTTAATTGATGGCATTGATGATTGGTTCACCTTGTGATGTGGCTGATTAATCCGCTCATATGTCTCCTTGTTAAACACTGAGGTGTCCAAGATTTTGTCTTCTAATTCCTTTTTAAGATCAACTAGAATTGGTTCAGTAGCCAAAGCTACATAACTAGTATCGGGTGATGTGATAGGTTGCACGATTTCATCCATAATTTCAGCATCCTGAATAGAAAAACAAGCAAGATTGTTAGGAATAAAAGAAGAGTTAGAAGTAATACCGTTTTGTGTTGTGGTTGATTCCTCATTAGCTTGTGACGTTGCTTCATCACTCTGTAAGTTATTTGCTTCCATTTTCTTCAATTGATCATCGATTGTTTCTTCTTTTCTCACAGTCTTCAAACCTCCTGGAAATGGGATAGGTGGTACATAGGGCCCGATAAAAGGTAAATCAAGAGGAACCGGCTCCTTGTTGACTTCTTTCATCTTTCCCACTATTGCTTTGATAGTTCCAACCGCATTCTTTTTATTTTTGCAGGACCTTTTGATTTAATTCTTCAAGCTTAGCCTCCAAGCTTTTCCTCTTATCATCAAGCTTCTTTAAATTTAAGTCCGTGCCCTCCTTGAATTTCCTAATCCATTCATCATTCAAATCGTCCATCCTTTTTAGATTATCTGAGAATTTATTGACGGCTTCTTCCAATGACTCAATATACCTGACCTGCTCATATTCTTCTTGTAGAGAGTGCTCTTGTATAACATGAATGCTCTCCTTGGCCATCTTCATATCACATCCAAGTCAATCAAGCTGCTTGGTGATGTCGCCAATGTCATCCAAGTTGTTGCTATTTGTGGCCCAAGTGGTTGCTCCATCATAAGAATTTCGTGAATGGTCAGACATCATTTCAATTGATCTAAGGGCTTGTGCATGTGCCATTGTAGGAATAGGTCCTTGAGAGTCGAGCATTTGGCAGGACGAGATGTTTAAACCTTTGTAGAAAATAAGGACCATCTGATGGTTGCTGATATCATGCGTTGGGCATCTGTAAAGAAGGTCATTATATCTTTCCCAAGCTTCATCCAGCGTTTCATCCATCTTCTACCTGAAACCCCTTATTTCTTCCATCTTCTTGGCAATCTTTGAAGGAGGATAATATCTTCTAATAAATGCTTTCTCCAAAAGATTCCATGTATTGATCGACCCAGCAGGAAGCATCTTCATCCATCTTCTGGCTGCACCAGTGAGTGTAATTGGGAACACTCTAAGCATCAATGCATCTTGAGTGACTCCTGGAGTGTGGAAAATATCTGCGATCTCCAATATTCTTCGCACATGCAGGTGGGCATCATCATCAATAGTTCCCACGAAAAGCTTTTGTCTAAGTTCCCTCATGAACTGGCAGCTGATCTCAAAGTCGATGTCATCATTCAATTCGGGGCATACCACGCCCCATCCTTGGTTATCTCGAGTCAACGCAATACATTCTTCCATAGTGAGCATGTCAAAATATGAATCTTCCATATCCTGAAATATCAAAAACAAACAAAAAGCATAAAAGAAGAGAAAAAGAAAACTAAAACGAAAATAAAAGAAAAACTTAAATTAAAATCCTAAATAGCTCCCCGGCAGCGGCGCTAGAAACTTGATGCAGTTTTTACTGACCAGGTTTTAATACTTTTAATTACTCGTTATACCTATGGTCTACCCTAATGCATTAACGGGCAGTGTACTCGGTCGTGTGTAGTGTAGTCTTCGGTAAAACCGAGGTCGTCCCAAGAGCTACGTGGATTGGAAATTAACTTAAGTCTATGTCACGATTTTAATAGCTTTTAAGATTGAAATAATAAAATTAACTAATAAAACAAGGAAAAGAAAGCAGATAAAGGCAAGAGAAGGAGAGTGGTGTTAACCTAGTTTCTTTTTTTCATTTTCTTTTTTTCTTTTTAAAAAAAAAAAAAAAACTTGTGTAGATGTGTTATGGATCTTTAAGGATAATTAAGGTTGGTGTTGTTTAGGTATAGGTAGTTAGTAGTGGAAATCCAAACTCGCAGAATCCAAACTCGCAGGAACCAAACTCGCAGGAACCAAACTCGCAGAGAACAAACTCCCTGAGAACAAACTCGCAGAGATCAAAGTCGCAGAGACCAAACTCGCAGAGATTCAAAACCAAACTCGCAGAATTACAAATCCAAACTCGCAGAACTTCAAAACCAAACTCGCAGAACTTCAAAATCAAACTCGCAGAACTTCAAAAAATTTCCAAACTCACAGAACTTCAAAAACAAACTCGCAGAACTTCAAAAACAAACTCGCAGAAATTCAAGTAAAAACTCGCAGAAAGTCTAGAAACTCGCAGAATTTCAAGTAAAACTCGCAAGAATTCAAGGCTAACTCGCCAAACTCGCAGAAACACGTATTTCAGTCCAATAAATCCATAAATTTCAATCTAAAACACGTTTTTAAGTACGGATTTCTATTAGATCTAATCAATATTAACCTAAATTATCCCTTGGCCCTTGATACCACTTGTTAGGTCACCATTCTATCACATCAATATGTATTTCTAGAGAGAGAAAGTTTTAGAGAGAGAAAGTGGAAGGAACTAATGAAGTATTAATGAAAATGATAATTGCAATTAGAACCAACTCCCTCTCCCTTCAAGGGAGGGGGTATTTATAGTGTTTACATAAGTAGGGGTGTTTCCCCTTGGTTCTAGAAGAACCTCTTATCACAGCTCATGGGTTTACTACATGAGCTGTAAATCTAAATACAAACATTTATAAACCATAATTGTTAACGACCTATTACAAATGAAATGACCTACACTTTATAATAAGACATGTTCCTAACAATAAGCTTGGCAAAGATACTAATCTCTACCACTAGAGTCTATAGATGAAGCTATTCTAAAAGGAAATGGGTTGACACAATATAGGCTTATGGGTTTATTTTGTCATTACTAACGAGTTACGGCGAAGGGGACAAAACCAATGATACATGACCAAATCCATGGCCAAGAAACCAATGATTGCTCACTTCCTCACCTAACCTCGATTCATGAATAAGGGTAGAATAAGGCATGGGAAAATTTTAATGGGTGTAAATAAAAAGACACGAAACAAATAGATTCCTAAGTCCACAATCACCCCACCACTAGTCGCATTCAATCCTATAGCAAAAATCGAGGGTCAAAAGTCAAGGGGTCTTCAATACACGAGTCAATGCATAAGAAATGCAGTGTAGTGCCTCATAATCTCCATAAACTAGGCAAATAAATGCATTAACTCGGCCTTCATCATCAATGAAAAAAAGAATGTGCTATATAAAAAAATTTAAAATTTGGGTAATTTTAGCACATTTTCAATCAAAATCAACCATTTCTATCTCCCATCCCCTCACTTGAAATGTACAATGTCCCTATTGTACGAATATTGATTAAAATTTGAAAGGCGAGATAGAAATGTTCGGGTTTCTAATTTTATCCGTAAGACAAAACGGATTTGTAAAAAATTTGCGCCTAATTGAACAAGGCGAGAATACTTAACACAATACGACACATTAGCCGATATATATTACGATCAGCTATAAACAAACTAATAAACTCTTGCTTGCATTCTTCTTCTTTTTTTTTCACTTTTTTTTGATGCAATACAAGGTGTAGATAAAAATAAAAACAATACGAATATAAAAATCTTCCCCCCACTTGAGATCAACTATCATCTAAACCCGATTTTCTTCCAAAACCCTTTATTCAAAACCCGCGACTTTCACTAGTGGAACCAAAATTAACCAACAACGCCCGGACCATGGACATAAGGAAACTACAGGGTAGGCTAGGCGATAGGTGTAACGAAACAATTATACTGGGAGAACAAAATGAAAGGAAAGGCTCTGAAGGGTGTATCTAGTGGTATCTTGCACTAATGATGAGTGCAACAAACAGGTTTAACAGGGGGATTGGCTGATCGATGTGAAAACCCAATATACACAAAACATATATGATGGGCTATTTAGGTTAAATCCTAAAATTGCCTTATATCCTAGCAGCACCGATCACACCAAGTTACCTTACTGTAATGCTCATGATAATGGTCTCGAAAAGATATACATGGCCAAGGTCTAAAGTCTACCACAGCCACCGGCACACTCATTTTTATTGAATTATGTATAAGGCGAAAATGGAAAGGCTTATCCTCACGCAATGGAAATATAGGGTAGGTGTGCTCAGTGTAGATTAATCCAGTTAAGTAATGAAAAACATGTCAAACTTTTATTAATCGTTACGCCGTATCCTTCAAAGCATCGTATTTACGCCGTAACCTTATTAGATAGTTACGGCATAATCTTCACATAGAATCCAAAGGCCCTTGTAAATTCATCTTCAGAACATATATTTGGCCTTTTCTCACATCTTTTCCGCTCCAACACCTCATTTATCCTGAAATGTAAATATGAATGAATAAGAACGAATTAAGTACCATATTAATACAAATAAGGCCATAAACACGGGAATTTGACATATAAAATATCAGGCTAATTTGATGTTATCAAGAATCACACAAAAACAAAAGATAAACTACATAGAAAGATCCCTTAGGATCAATGGTTAGAGAGTTACAATACTTGGGGAAAGTATGTGTAAGAGTGGCAAACCAAAAGGAAGAAATGGCTCACTATTTATAGAGGAGAAATGCTTATTGTTCCCTGGATCCCACGGATCCCCTCCCTCAAGGGATCCGTCTAGTGTAAAACTAGGGATCCGTGGGACGCTCCTCTTTGCCCATGGGTATTTTGGTTATGGGTCGTGGGTCATGGGTTATGGGTTGATCCATGGCTCTTTTATTAGATACAATGTATCTAATGAGTGTAATGCACCTAGTCAAATGGGTATGGGTCAATACCCTGGGTTATGGATATGTTCCATGGGTTGTAGTTTTTACCCATTTATAATACATACTAGTTATGTATATATTTTGCCCAATATGTAAACACTAGTTGTTGTACATATATATTACTAAATCATAAAATCACTTATACTTGTTTTAGTGTTTTATGTGAAAACGTAAGTGTGTTAGAAAACTATTGGCTCAAACTATTTACGTATTTTATTTGTTTCGTTAAAATGATTTTACGTTTGTTATCGACAAAACATTAGAAGATCGTAAAATATAAATAAACGTTTTTACGGCTTATTTGTATTAACAAATTTAAAACAAAATAAAAATGAAAGACTTAATGAAAAATCCTAATATAACTCCCCGGCACCGGCGCCAAAAACTTGATGCAGGTTTTACTAACCATGTTTTAATATTTAAATTGCCTCGTTATACCTATGGTCTACCCTAATGCACTAACAGGCAGTGTACCCGATCGTGTGTAGTGTAGTATTCGGTAAAACCGAGGTCGTCCCAAGAGCTATGTGAGCGGATTCTAATTAAGTCTAGGTGTCACAGATTTTAATTGATTTTAAGGTTGAAATAATTAATTAACTACTAAAACAAGAATTGGAAGAAAGCAAATAAAGGCGAGGGTTGTGATCAATAGAGGAGAACTGTGCTAACCTAGTTACTCATCCTATCATGTTATGTTCACGTTTAATTACTTCTAATTGCTTCAAGTTGGGGTAAAAGTCGCTAGGATAGTATTTGGTCAGTTCGTCCTAACCTATCAACAAAGGCTTCCACCGGAGATCAAGCTACTTCCCTTGAAAGTCCAGTTGTTTTTAGTCCCCTAAGCCAAGTCATTAAGTTCCACTACATGCAAGATTCATAACAATGAGTTCCCGGGCGCAAGCATCTTAAACACTCATCCCTAACTTCTTAAGTTCATCCAAACGTTAGGTGATCAGTTGGTCAAATCGCACAAGCGAAGAAGGGTCGTCATTTGGTCAATTTTTACCCTTCCCACTCAGTCTACCTACTTAGGGTCAGTTGGTCATATCTTCTAAGTAACTAGCCACTACCGCCATTCAAAACTACCTAAACAAGGGTAGCTACCAACAAACTATGCATGCATACACTAGAAACAATTATACGAAAGCAATGTAAACATAAACAAAACAATCAAGGAATCATAACTAGGCTAGCACCAGAGGTGCTTAGCCGCTCATATTAACTGAAACAATCAATTCAATGTTTGACATATCGAAATACATGAATTGAAAGTAAAAGAAATGATAAATTGCTAATGCTTATCGTTAGGGAGTGATTTCTCCTTTAGAGATGGCTCCGTATGCTCCTCGAGATCTGCCTTCAGCCTCCTGGCCACTAGAGATTTTGTGGCCAAGCACAATTCCTTCGGTTACCATAAAGTGGCATTTCTCCCAGTTGAGAACAAGATGTGCAGCTTCGCATCTTTCGAGCATTTTATCGAGATTAGAAAGGCAAGCTTCGAATGACTCTCCAAAGACTGAAAAATCATCCATGAAAACATCCATGGAGGTTTCAAGCATGTCTTGGAATATGGCGATCATACACCTCTGAAAAGTTGCGGGTGCATTACAAAGACCAAAAGGCATACGCCGATATGCGTAGGTTCCAAAAGGACAAGTAAAGGTGGTCTTTTCTTGATCGTTAGGATCGATGGGAATTTGGAAATATCCTGAAAATCCGTCGAGGAAACAAAAGAATTTATTTCCCGCTAGTCTTTCAAGCATTTGATCCATGAATGGAAGTGGAAAATGATCCTTTCTGGTGGCTTTGTTTAACTTACGATAGTCAATACAAACTCGCCAACCGGTGACAGTTCTAGTTGGAACTAGCTCATTTCGCTCATTAGTTACAACCGTCATTCCTCCTTTCTTTGGAACACAGTGAACAGGGCTTACCCAAGGGCTATCCTCAATTGGGTAAATGATTCCAGCATCAAGAAGTTTAATGATTTCCTTTTTAACAACTTCTTTCATGTTGGGATTGAGTCTACGTTGACGTTCTACCACAGGTTTAATTCCTTCTTCAAAATTGATTTTGTGTTTGCAAAAATTAGGACTAATTCCTGGGATATCAGATGTTTTCCAAGCAAAAGCTTGTTTGTGATTTTTGAGTACGGAAACTAAACTTTCTTTCTCATCATCCTCGAGCAATGAAGATATGACTACTGGAAGAAGTGAGTTCTCCTCCAGATAAGCATATTCAAGATGATTTGGGAGAGGTTTGAGTTCGAGATCCGTGGGTGGTTCTTCGATAGAGGATTTTATTCGCATCTTGTCATTGAAAGTGATTTCCTCAAAATTTTCTTCCTCTTCCTCTATTTCTTCTTCTTCTGAGTTATCTTCTTCAAATTCTACTTTCATGAAATCATCAAACTCTTTGTCAGAATCTGTTTCATTGATTTTTTCAGAAGTAGTCATGAATGGATCGGATTCGTTCAGTAATGCATCTAATTCCTCATCAGTGACTTCATCAATAACATCGACGTTAAAACAAGTGTCATCACTAGAATGTGGGTAGCGCATTGCTTTATCGATAAGAAAAGTGATTCGATCTTCCCTAACTCCAAGGTTGAGTTCTTTTCCTTTAACTTTGATGATTGCGTCGGCGGAGTTTAGGAAAGGTCTTCCTAAAATGAGTGGGACTTTACTATCTTCTTCCATTTCCAAAATTACAAAGTCCACGGGAAATATGAATTTACCGACTTGAACAAGCATATTCTCAGCTATTCCCACAGGATATTGATAGGAATGATTTGCCAATCGGATGCTCATTTTTGTTGGTTTCAGGCTGTTGTTGCACAACTTGGAATAGAGTGAATAAGGCATCAAATTGATACTTGCGCCAAGATCGGCTAAAGCATCACATTTAACGTTATTCCCGAAAGTACATGGAATAAGAAAGCTCCCAGGATCTCCGAGTTTTGGTGGAATTTTGTTTTGAACTATGGCTGAGCATTCTTCGTTAAGAAAAGTTGCTGATATTTGCTCAAGCTTGCTTTTGTTATTAAGAAGTTCTTTCAAAAATTTCCCGTAATTGGGCATTCCGGCTATAACATCAACGAGAGGAACATTGAGTCTAACTTCTTTGATTATTTTGATAAACTTCTTATAACGCTCTTCCATCTTTTCTTTCTTTAGGCGTTGAGGATAAGGAATTTTCGGTGTATACGCCTTGGCGGATGGAATGTCTTTCTTTATGGTGGTTTGAGTTGTGTTTGGTTCTTCGTTTTCATCCTCACTATCAACGGTGATAGGAGTATTAGGATTAGGTGGTGGATCGTACGAGAGACCACTTCTTGTGAAAACAGCATTGATATGTTCATTTCTTGTTTGGGGTGGACGGTACGTCTTATCATTTGATGGTTTTGGATTAGATTGAGTGTTACTTGGCAATGAACCAGATGGTCTAGAGGAATGTTGGTCAGAAAGTCTGCCAAGCTTGTTTTCAAGATCTTGGATAGATGCTTGATGATTTTTCTGTCCTTGCTCAACTTTGGCTTTGAGATTGAAAAATTGATTTTTTATAAAATCATTTGCGGATTTTTGACCAGCCACGAATTCTCTCATGGTTTTTTCGAATTCGGTTTCTTCTGTCTTTTTGTCGGAGGTTTGGTGTGGTGGATCGTCAGTTCGTGGTTGAGAATCACGGTTGTCATCCCTTGGTCGGCGATCTTGCCAATTTCCAGAATTTCGACCGTAATAATTACTACGATATCCTCCTCCACGGTATCCTCCTTGAACGTAATTTGCTTCTCCTTCTTTTGGTCCACCCATAGGTTTATCGTCGCACTCGGACGATGGGTGATTTCCTCCACAATTGTTGCATCCGTCTCGCATGTCTTTCATCTCATCTTTGATGTCCTTGTATTGCGAGTTGATTTGTGAGGTTAACGCTTCCATCTTCTCCATGAGTTTTGAGGTATCTGTGTTTTCGACAAAAGCAACGGTTTTTCGGAGAGGTTTGGTTTTTGAATCTTTGGACCAATCAAGTTTGAGAAGTACTCGATCTTTGAGCAATTGATGTGCATCGTTGGGAGTTTTATAGAGAAAAATTCCTCCAGCATCAAGGATGCCTTGAGAGATTTCATCCAGTCCATGGTAAAAGATTTGGATAATGGTTCCTTTTGATAATCCATGTCCATGACAACTACGAAGCAAATCTTTCATTCGAAGCCAAGCTTCGACAAGTGATTCGTTTGGGTTTTGGTTAAAAGCACGAATTTCTCCCATTAATCGATCAAACATGGCAGGTGGAAAGAATCGGCTCACAAAAGCTTGCCTCATCTCCTCCCAAGTATTGATGATTCCTGGGGTTAATTCATTGTACCATACTTTAGCATCTCCGGCGAGTGATGATGGGAAAAGTTTGAGTTTAATGGCATTGACATCGGTGTCGCCATAACGAAACATGCCGCAAATTTCGATGAATTCGGCAATGTGCTTATGCGGATCGGCCCGCGCACGGCCATCGAATTGTCGGTCTTTGATCATAGAAAGGTGATGTCCCTTCACGGTGAAGTTGTCACCAAGGTTAATAGCAACAATAGCACTTTCGGGTGTTGGTGCTACGGTTCGGTTGGTTCCCCACATGGGTTGATCGTCCGCCATGGGAAAAGGTAAATTGGTGAAAGGGTTGTAAACAACTTTGGCTTCAATGAGGTTATCAAATGGTGGGTTTGGTACTCTTGGTACACGATTTTCTAATGGTATGAAACGTGTTCTCCTTCTTCTTCGAATCAAACGTTCGGGGTTGGTAAGAGGTGAAATTGGTTCTATTCCCGTTGCTCGAGTGTTCATACAATGTCCTAGAGAATCCAGGCAATATCTAAACACACAGAAAAACAACGAAAACAGTTTGTATGGAACAGAGGAAGGTAACCGGATCGGTTGAGGGATGCGACCGATCGGTTAGACCTGTTGAATGATGGGTAAACTTGTAACCGATTCGGTTGAGGGGCAACCGGATCCGGTTAAGGTTTCTGTGAATTTTTTTTTTTTTTTTTTTTTTTTTTTTTTTTTTTTTTTTTTAAAATCGGCTGAGGGAATTCAAAAACTTGTTGAAACACAATCAAATCCCCGGCAGCGGCGCCAAAAACTTGATGTGCCCGGTAGGTGCAAGTTTTAAATTTATAAAAGGTGAATTACCAATTTTACCAGTAACACATACGAGCAAGTATACTCGTCCGTTATAGCTAGATTATGAAGGTAAGTCGGGATCGTTCGCAGGGATTTGAGTGAATCAGAGCACAAGTTTGAATTAACGGAGTCTATCAAAAACATATAACAAAGCAAATAGATATAATGAAATTTAGATGATTAAAAACTACACTTGCTTAAACTAGTATCATATCATAGATTAATGTGATTGTGTTAACTACTTAACATGTTGGTTGTGATAATTAGTTGAAAACTAATCTATTGTTCTTATAAGTTAAACCT
Organism: Chrysanthemum seticuspe; assembly: GCA_019973895.1. Taxonomy (NCBI): domain Eukaryota; kingdom Viridiplantae; phylum Streptophyta; class Magnoliopsida; order Asterales; family Asteraceae; genus Chrysanthemum; species Chrysanthemum seticuspe. The sequence continues at coordinate 161,250,117 of BPTQ01000002.1, forward strand.
TCGTCAAGATTTTAGTTCATAAAAACAAGCTTTAAGTTTAACCAATCAATTCAAGATCAATTCAAGTTTCATAAGTCTACTTTCACAAACTTAAACACAAAAACATCCACTTGTTCATCAAATTGCTTAAGAAATGGTCAATACAAAAGGTACCCGATCATAGACAAAAGGCTACAATTGATTCTCAACAACTAATCTTACGACCATTTAGATGTTTCCAACCAATCCAATTTGATAATCAAAAAGCGTTTCTATTACAACCACACCTTAGTTCCTTTGTATAATCAAGAATAATGGGTAAAAACAATCATCCATAGACAAAATGATTATGACTAGTTGAATAACACGAAGTTCTTTCGACCCCAACGATTATTACCAATTAGCCAAACTTGATTAACAAATGTCACTATGAAACTTTAGCACAATTGGATCTTAGAATTAACTTGAAATTGAATTAAAACATGTTAACACAATCACTAACTAATCATATAATAATCAACATCATTTAAGCAAGTGTATAAAGAAACTAGCCACTCATAGCAAACATGAACATAAACTCATAACTTTGATCATTAGAAAACATGATTAAAAGTCTTACAATGCTTGGAATAAGATTACAAATGATGAAGTAATGATTCCCAAAGGATCGTGGTGGACTTCTTAGTGTTTTGGCCTCCAAAGGTGGAACTTCTGGAACTCCAAACTTCTCTGGATTTCTAAGGACGAATTTCAGGAGGTTAAGGCTTGGTTTGATGAGTAGAGAGCTTTGTAATTGAAGTGTGTCTAATATGCTCACAATTAGCCTCTATTTATACTAATTCCAAGGCCTAGGGTGTTAAATGCTTGACTTGGCCTCCAAGGAGTGAGGAAGGGACTAGAATACACCAAGAGAAGGACCTAGAATCGTTTGGATGCAAAGGGGAAGCTTAGTGATGAAGATTTGACAATTGCAGCTTCTCCAACCGGATCGGTCATACGACCAACCGATCCGGCTGGTCTTCAATAATAACACACCGACCGATCCGGTTGCGGGTTGCGACCGATCGGTTGGCTATGGCAAAAATACTAATTCCGACCAACTTCCAACCGAATCGGCTGAAAGTGTAACCGGATCCGGTTGGATCTTCTGAGATATGAAACTTGATCTTCACTCTTTACTCGGATTTGTAGAACTGGGTTCTTCAATCACTAAGGTCTTCAAAGGTACTTGGGATTTAGCTTACTGAGACGGGAATCTTCGATTAACTGCATATTTCCACATTTTCCTCCATTTCTCTGCACTTGGTTATAAATACTAGACAAACATCTCTAGATACGATTAAGTACTAAAATCACACAAATATAACCAAATAACAGATATAAAAGTACACACAATGCTACTAAAAACATGCACAATCTGAGTGTTATCAGCGTAACATCAGGAATGAGTTACGCCGTATCTTCAATAAATCATGGTTACGCCGTATTTGTGGAATGAGTTACGACGTAGCTTGCAGCGGCGCGGAACATCATTTGACCTAATTAGTTACGGGGTAATCCTAGGAGGGAGTTACGCCGTAATCTTCAGTTTAGTTGGTTTTCTGAGCCACGCTTCTGTTACGGCGTAATGTGAGAGAAGAGTTACGCCGTAATTACTTCAAAATAGACATACTATCATATATCTTCAATAAACTCTCCAAATCCGCGTCTCATTAGCTCCAATGCTCGTAATTTACCTGAAAGTGAAATATAGAGGAAAAAAAACATAAATCCATATAAATAATATAAAATACGAGCATTATCGGGGGAAATTGACACTTAATATTCAAGACTATTTGATGTTATCACACATCTACTTGGTATACCATGATCCGGTTTCTTAGCCTTAAAACTTGAACTTTGGATGAACGGTAAGCGGTGATGACTTGGTTATAGGTTTAGACTATTTTCTTGTTATTTTTACTTTACACCAATTTTATCCCATGTCTTATCCAACTCTTTAGTCATGAAGCATGTCTAAGTGATGAAGCTAGCAATCTTTGGTGTCTTGGTCATGGATTTGGTCATGTATCATTGATTTTGTCCACTTTGCCATGACATGTTAGTAATGACAATTCACCCTTAACCCATATCGTGTCTACCCATTTTGCCTTCAAGAATTGTTTATACCTTAACTCTAGTGGTGGAGATTTATGTAACCGCCAAGCTTATGATAGAATACATGCTATGTCTATGCTTTGAGTGGTCACCCCGAAATTGACACTTAGACTAGTTGAGAGAATTTGAGTGTTTTGTTCCCATTTCGTAAGCTGTTCGGCTTTGATTTATTCTCGCATAAGGAACTTTTAAACTTATATTTTCCAGGTAATGGGAGATATCTTTTTAGTTATTTTTCAAATAAGATCTACTTGAGGGAAAGTAGAGTTCAAGTGGGGGGATATTTGATAACATCAAATAGTCCTAAATATTAAGTGTCAATTTCCCCCAATAATGCTCGTATTTTATATCATTTATATGGATTTACGCTTGTTTTCCTTTATATTTCACTTTCAGGTAAATTGCGAGCATTTGAGCTAAAGAGACACAGTTTTGGAGATTTTTCTAAGAGATTTTTGAAAGTATGCCCACTATGAAGAAGATACGGCGTAACTCCATTCTCACATTACGCAGTTGCTAGCGCGTGAATCAAAAGACCAACTCAGCAACTAATTACGGCGTAACTCCCAACTAAGGATTACGCCGTAACAAACTAGGTCAACGGATGTTCCACGCCGCCATCAAATACGCCATAACTCCTTCCAATGATTACGGCGTAATCAATACAAATGTAACCTGTACCGAAGATACGGCGTAACCCATTCCATGTGTTACGCCGTAACCAGCTTTACGAGAGCATCATTATGAAATAATTAAGGTTATGGCGTAACTCTCATCTAAAGTTACGTCGTAACTAGATCGCGCCTATAAATACAAGCCCTAATTTCTTCATTTCACATCATTCACTCCACACCAAAAGCATAGAACGTGAAGACGGGTCTAAAGGCAGATCTTGAAGAGTATACGGAGCCATCTCCAAGGGAGAAATCACTCCCTAACGATAAGCATTAGGGATTATCTTTTCTTTTACTTTCGATTCATGTATTTCATTATGTCAAACATTGAATCTTTGGTTTCATTTAATATGATCGGCTAAGCTTCCTTTGGTGCTAGCCTAGTTATGATTCCTTAATTGTTTTGTTTACTTTTACATGCTTCCGTATAATTGTTTCTAGTGTATGCATGCATAGTTCGTTGGTAGCTACCCTAGTTTCAGTAGTTTCAATGGCGGTAGTGTCTAGTTGCGTAGGAGAATTGACCATGTTAGGATTTAGTAAATCCAGTTATTAAAGTGTCGGTCACCTCAAGTATATGTAATCGTTAGAAAGCTCGTAGTCGTAGTTATGTAATGTTAGTTAGTAATTAGTAAAGTAACACCGTGGAGGACGGACGGTTCTTTACCCACTGTATGCCTAATCCACAGCCCGTAGGTGGCGTTTTATGTAAGACTATAAATACCCTCTACCTCCTAAGGTAGAGGGTTGGAGCTCATAATAAGATTTTCTTTTTCCCTCACTACGTTCCCAAACCTCTAACTCTTTCTCTCTCTAAAACCTAATAGTATACGCCCATTTGACCATGGTTTGATGTGTTTGTGAAATCCAATATGTTACAAATGGTATCAAGAGCCATGGTTTGATCATCTCTCTTACATGTCCTTGGATTTCTAGTGGTTTTTTATGGTTTTTGGGTTTGAAAAATTTTAGTGGTTCTTTCATCATTTGGATCATTTCTTTTGTTAAAGTTTGGATTTTGATTGTACATTTGTGTTTAGGATCATCATAAATGTTTAGGTTTTGACTTGGAAGGCTTGAATCATTGTGGTTGGATTGTTTTTGGAATTTAAAGTGGCGTTTTGTGTGTTTTGCATGTTAGTGATTTGAGTCTCGGTAAAGTATTTCAGTTGAGCGATTTTTCCTAATTTGGAAGCGATTTGTATCAATAACAAATCACTTATTTAAACGATTTGTCCGGGTAGTGGCTGTACTTGCGCGATTTGTTCGGAGAAGCAATTTGCAATTTTTCAGCGACTTACTTATTTAAGCGAGTTGACAGTATTAAGCGATTTGTCTCAATTGTGTGATTTGTATCATCAAGCAATTTGTCAGTTTAAGAGGTTTGCTAGATTAGGTGACTTGCTTATTGAAGCGAGTTGTAAGTCTATGCTATTTGTCTTGATCAAGCAACTTGTCTTGTTTTAAGCGATTTGGTAGTGGATGCGACTTGTCACTTTTGAGCGATTTGTTGACTGTGCGATTTGTCTTGTTGAGCGATTTGTCTCTTGTGATTTAGTGTTTTTCTTCTTGATTACATTATGCGGTTTTCTCTTGATTTAGTAAAATCCCGTGAAAGAATCTATTTCCCGGTTTAATCATAGAATTTTTAAATCCCGTGCAATCTGTAATCATGTCTACCAACATACCTACAATCATCTCTTCTGTTGCTGAAGACGTTCAAGCAGTTGGATCAAATACTCATCCACCTATGCTTGACAGAACTGACTATGACTCATGGGCTCAACGAATTAGGTTGTACTGTTTGGGAAAGGAAAATGGAGTCAACATTCTCAAGTCAATTGATGAAGGACCGTATCAAGTTGAGACAACCAGATACATACTTGAGACTACTGCTGATGGCACGATGATATTAGGACTGGACAAACCTAAAATGTATGATGAACTGACTGATAAGGAGAAGAAGAGATACGATGCAGACATCAGGGTTTCTAACATCATACTTTAGGGCTTACCTAAGGACATTTACAAGCTGATCAATCACAACACTGAAGCTAAGGCTGTTTGGGATAATGTCAAGATGCTTCTCTCAGGTTCTGAATTAACTAAGGAAGAGAGAGAATCACAACTGTATGATGAATTTGAGCACTTCAATATGAAACCAGAAGAAAGTGTCTATGAAAATTACGTGAGATTCCACAAGCTTGTGAATGACATGAGGAATATCAAAATGATCATGCCAAATATTCAGCTAAACTCAAAGTTTGTGAACAACATGAATCCCGAATGGCACAAATTTGTCACCTCTGTGAAGCTAACCAAAGGATTAAAGAACACCAACTATGAGCAACTATATGCCTTCCTGCTTCAGAATGAGAGACATGCCATGTTTGAACGAATGATCCTTGAACAGTTCAAATCTAAACAGGGAGAATCAAGCTCATCAAATGATTCAACAGCCTTTTACACCAATGTTGGAATTACCACCAAAGCTTCTCAAGTCATACCCATGGGTAATGGTAATTACAAACTCATTCCTGATCCAGCATATAAGCCTCCAGACTCAAACACACTCATGGAAAACTTCATCAATCAACTGTCTCTCATGGTTAGTCAAAATATGAATTCCACTCCACACACCAATAATAACCTCAGAACAGCATCAAATCCACACAATTAAGCTACTGTCAGAGATGGTAAGGTAGTGGTGCAGAATGTGCAAGGAAGACGGTATGAACAAGGGATGATTGGAGCAGGTTATGGTAATACTGGAGTAGGTGGAGGATATGTGGCTAATCAGAATCGTGGAAGAAATGCCAATCAAGGGCAAGCAAAGCCAATCAAATGCTACAAATTTGGTGGTGAGGGACATATTGCGAGGAACTACACATCTCCAAAACGTCCACAGAATGCAGAATACTTCAGAGACAAGATGTTGCTTGTGTAAGCTCAGGATAATGGAGCAGCTTTGGATGAAGGGGATTTGTTGTTTCTTGCAGAAGGGAATGCTAAGACATATGATACTGATGTGGATGAGCAGCCAATTCAGGAGATAGGTCACAATCATCAAAATGCCTTTCAAGTTGCAGATTGTGATGCATTTGACTCTGATGTCGATGATGAACCTACTGCCCATACAATCTTCATGGCTAGCATCTCACCTATGGTCTCTCCAAATGTCTCATCACCAAAACAGGCTGGTTCATCCAAAGAATCAATCATCTCGGAGGTATTAAAACTATACGATGAGGTGGATGAGCAAAAGATACATAACGAAGTACAATCTCTTGAAACTTATGAATCAGATATTGATAATGAGGGTAATAGTAATATTGTCCCATATGATCAATATGTGACACAAGGTGAAAGTGAGATTGTACCAAGTGATGTATCTTCTGCAGTCAATGATGACTTTGTTTTTTATGAATACACTGCATGTGCCCCTGATGATTCTGTTATCTCTGAACTGAATGCCTATAAAGAACAAGTTGATATTTATGAACAACGTGCTAAGTTTGAGTTAACTACCCGTGAGCAGGAAATGGATGACCAAATGCGTACAATTATTAGAAAAATTAATTTTAGAGAAGAAGTGTTAAAACAAGAGTTAAACTCCTTACAAGAAAAGCTTTCTAAAACTGTTAATCAAAAACAAGAGCTTCAAGATAATGTTAAAGTGCTTAAACAAGAATTTAATGCTAAGAAATAAAAACTTTTGAATGACTTTTCCAATCTAAAAACTTTGAGAAACAAACTTGAAAACAAGCTGTACGTACAAGGAAACACCCTTCAGACTGCTCACATTGTCACTAAGCATAGAGTCTTAAGCGATAAGCATAGTATTCCCATTGTAAAGGAACCCAACCCTGAGTATGGTAAGAAAACAAGAGAAGCTCAGAAGGTAATCTATGATGGCAATGAAATCCTTAAGCCTAGGCAGAAACCTAGTTGCTCTGAGTGCACTGAGGAAGATAGAAGAAGTCACTAGAAAGAAATTGGATGAAAAACTTAAGAGCCCCTCATGCATAGAAAACAACGTCAGTTTTAAAACACCTAACTATGCTAAGGAAAATTGGATTGCCTTTAACAGGTTTAGACCTCAAACACAGCTGACCCTAGAACAAATATTTTTGAAGAAAGACATGGATAAGCAAAAAGTGGAGGTACTTGCTGAAATAAACCCTCCCCTTAGGAAAGTGCCTGCAGTGACTATGTATCCTCTGAATACACCAATGCATTTAGTTCCTAGAACTATTGCCACTAATAGCAAGACTTTAATAAGCCTGTATGTAGTTTATCAAAAGTTTGTTGATTTTGAGAAGACATGTAAGAAAAGAATTACACCCACAGGGATAACTGAAGGGGAAAGGGGTTTTGAGCAAACTAAAGAATGCTATTTAACTGAAGTCATACCTTTCTTTAAACAATTAAAAGGTCAATTTGAGAGTCTTCAAAAAGGGATAAATTCTGATATTAAAGAAATGGAAAAGGAATTTGATGCAATGATAGTTGAGGTCAATGATTATGATCGGGAACTCAAATACAATGAAATTGAAAGGAAGAATCTGCATATATTAAATGAGAACTTAATATTGAGTTGTGTTGCTCAAGATGTGTTTTATACTGTTACTAAGCACTCTATTACTGCTTCTCAATTTCATGAATTATTTGTTGCTTTGAAAGTTTCCCATGATCGTGTCATTGAGCTTGAAAACAAAAACTCCGAACTAAATGATAAAATTGATCAGGATGATCACGATAATTTGGTAAAGCATTTTTCTAAACTAGAAGTTGAACATTTTAATTTACAACTAAAATATCAGCATCTCAAAGAAAATGTCAAAACCTCAAACATCATGACATCCTCAAATGTTCCCGAGTTTGATGCACTTTTTGAAATAAACAAACGTGACGAACAGATTCAAGCTCATTGTAACACGATCAGAAAGTTGAAAACCCAAATTTCTCAACTAAAGGGTGAAAAGAACAATGTGACTGGCTCCCAAATGCCTCCTCCTTTAGATTTTCAGTGTTCTCAAACTTTTCATCTTCAAAACTTGGTTAATGTTTTACAAAAGGAAAATGAGAGTTTTCTAGAAGAAAATGAAAAAGTTTAACGACACTTTAAAGAGTTATATGATTCAATGAAAGTCACTCGTGACAAGAACAACGAAAAAACAACGTCTTTACAAAAGGAAATTGAGAATCTGAAGAGTCAGGAAAAAGGGAAAATGCCACTTGTCTTTAATGAGAATGTTGCATCAAAGTCATCTACAGACTGCAAATATACTGTGATGGTTAAATACATTCCTCCTCATCTTAGAAATAACGAACTTGTGTTTCATAACTACTTTGCTCACCTTAAGGATAGTCTAGAATGTCTCCGTGAGATTGTTGAAGAGGATTTCATAAATAAACCACTTGATAGAGAAATTAGGTTTGCTTGCATTCATGCCAAATGATCTCAGGAGCTGTTAGAATGTTTAATTCCAACATGTCCTAAATCCTTAGGTGCAAAAGATAAAGCTGTGATGCCTTGCTCTATGCCTAGTGCTAAGTATGCAACCCATTCTATGCCTAGCATTAAGAAAGTGAACTCTAGAGTGCCCTCAAGTAGTTCAGATCCCAACACTTCTAGTTTAGGAATGCAAAAAGTAGCTCAACCAACTAATGTTCCCATAATTCCCTCTACAGGAGTAATCAGTGACATAAAAGCAAGCGGGTCAAAGCCTCCAGGCAATACAAAGCAAGATAGGACCTCGCAAGCTAAGAATGTGCATTGAAAGAGAGTAGAAGACCACCCTAGGAACACTAAGTTTGAGTTGAATAAAACAAATCGTGTTGATTCTAGTATTAGCTATAAGCGTACTGTAATTAATTCGAATTCTGCTACTTTTGGTAAAACATGTAATGATGATTGCTTGGTTTATGTTACTAATCATGAATGTGGTGTGAATGATTTGATTAATGCTGTTAAAATCCCTGTTAAGATTGTTAATCCCAAAAATCAAGCTAATAAGGCTAGAAAGCAATGGCGAAAAAAGGTTAGAAAACATTGGAAACCCACAGGAAGGAAATTTAGTAACATAGGTTATCAGTGGATACCTACTAGCCACAACTTTAATCTTAATGAGATGTGCCCTAAATTAGCTAGGTCAATGCCCATTAGGAAATGGATGCCTACAGGTAGAACTATTCTCTTAAGAAGTGAACATACTATGAATAGGTCTAATACGGACACTAGCTCTGCATCTATTCCTGATGATTCCATTGTTTCTACTTCCGATGTGGGTGTTCCAAACAATGTTACTAACCAAATGGAATCCATTCTTGCATGGGGATCCCAATTATCCAGTTATCCATTATTGTCTGTGTTCAACTGCAGATCGTTCAATTTGTTCTGTGGTACCTGGACTCAGGCTGTTCCAAGCATATGACTGGAGATCGCTCGCGGCTCATGAACTTCGTGAGTAAATTCATCGGGACTGTTAGATTCAGGAAAGACTATTTTGGTGCAATTATGGGTTATGGAAACTATGTTGTTGGTAAAAGTGTAATCTCCAAGGTATTTTATGTTGAAGGTCTTGGTCATAACTTGTTCTCTGTTGGTCAATTCTGTGATTCTGATCTAGAAGTGGCATTTAGAAAACATACTTGTTTCGTTAGAGAACTTGATGGTGTGGAATTGTTAAGAGGAACTCGTGGTTCAAATCTATACACCATCTCTATCGAAGACATGATGAAGTCCTCTCCAATCTGCTTGTGGTCAAAGGCTTCGAAAACAAAGTCATGGTTATGGCATCGTCGTCTCAATCACTTGACCTTCGGCACCATTAACAATCTTTCCAAAAAGGATCTTGTAAGACGCTTACCCAGATTAAAGTATGAAAAAGATCATCTTTGTTCAGCATGCCAATTGGGAAAAAGCAAGAAATATGCCCACAAACCTAAACCCACAAACTTAGTAATGGAAGTTCTTCATACCCTTCATATGGATTTGTGCGGACCAATGAGAGTGCAAACGATAAATGGGAAGAAATATATCTTAGTCGTTGTTGATGACTACTCTCGATTTACTTGGGTAAAGTTTTTGAGGACAAAGGATGAAACTCCAGATGTCATCATCAAGCTTATCAAGCAGCTTCACGTTCGACTTAACAATACTGTTAGAATTGTTCGAACAGATAATGGCACAGAGTTCGTTAACAAAGACTTAAGTCAATTTTATGAAAGTGTTGGAATCAGTCATCAAAGAAGTTTTCCACGAACTCCTCAACAGAATGGTGTAGTTGAAAGACGAAACCGAACTCTTGTGGAAGCCGCAAGAACAATGCTAATTTATTCAAAGGTTCCAATGTTTCTCTGGGCTGAAGCCATTGCCACTGCTTGCTACACCCAAAATCGTTCTCTCATACACACTTCTCATGAAAAAACTCCATATGAACTTGTCCATAAACGAAAACCTGGTCTCTCCTACCTTCATGTGTTTGGTGCTTAGTGCTATCCAACGAATGACGGTCAAGATTTAGGTAAATTAAGAGCTAAGGCGGACATTGGAGTATTTGTAGGTTATGCATCAAACAAGAAGGGTTACCGAATCTACAACAAAAGATCTTGAGATATCATGGAAACTATTCACGTCACGTTCGATGAGCTGTCCGGGCAAATGGCTCCAGGACAATCAAGTTCTAGAGCCGTATCACAACCTTCATTAAGTAGTCCCATTAGTTCTTCTCTTGTACAAAATCTCTCACCAGCAACTCCTTATGTACCTCCTTCAGAAGATGATTTAAAGAAATTGTTTGATCCAATGTTTGATGAACACTATGAGCCAATTGCTAATGATCTATCAAATCCATCAACAGAGGCTGCTCCAATCCCTGTCAATGAAGTTTACCCTTCAGTTTCTATGTCATTAAGTCAAGAAGCGCCTTCTGCTGATCACTCTGTCTCGTCATCAAATCCTCAATCATCAAGTGTACATCATGGAATTGTTTCTGGCTCCACAGATGAAGTAAATCCTTTTGCCACTCCAGAAGATGCTCCATTTAAGTATATATTTGCTCCTGAACCATCATCAGAACCATCTTCATCAGGAGAAAACTATTCTGCTACTTCAGTTCCTCAACCACAACCACATGAACATCTTAGAAAATGGACACGTGACCATCCACTGGATAACATCATTAGACACCCCTCTCATCCAGTATCCACTCGTAAACAACTTGAAACTGATGCCTTATGGTGCTTCTTCAACTCCGCGTTGTTTAAGATCGAACCAAAAGACGTTAAAACTGCCATGAATGAAGATAGCTGGTTCAATGCCATGCAAGAAAAAATTCGTGAGTTTGATCGACTAGATGTATGGAAATTAGTACCTGCTCCTGACTGTGCTATGATCATTGCTCTAAAGTGGATCTTCAAAGTAAAACTTGATGAGCATGATGATGTATTAAAGAACAAGGCTCGATTGGTTGCAAAAGGATACCGTCAAGAGGAGGTTATTGACTATGAGGATTCATTTGCTCCAGTTGCACGCATTGAGGCAATCAGAATCATCCTGGCTAATGCTGCAAGTAAGAATATGGTAGTCTATCAGATGGATGTAAAGACGGCTTTTCTTAACGGAGATCTTAAAGAAGTCGTATACGTCAGCCAACCTGAAGGCTTTGTGAATCCAGAGCATCCTACTCATGTCTATCGCTTGAAGAAGGCTCTTTACGGCTTGAAGCAAGCTCCAAGGGCATGGTTTGATACGCTATCAAAGTTTCTTCTATCTACCGGATTCAGCAAAGGAGCAATTGATCCAACATTGTTCACCAGAAAGTCAGGCAGTAGAGCAGTTGATCCAACATTGGATCCCTGATATACCTCACATCCAGTAGACCAGATATTCTGTTCGTTGTATGCATGTGTGCTAGATACCAGGCTAAGCCTACCAAAAAGCACTTTGAAGCGGTTAAACGGGTCTTTCGGTATCTCCAAGGAACCATCAATATGGGACTTTGGTACCCGAAGGACACCAATATGTCACAAACACCCTATGCAGATGCTAATCATGCAGGATGTCAAGATACACGTCGAAGCACGTCAGGAGGTGCTCAGTTTTTGGGTGATAAGCTTGTGAGCTCGTCTTCTAAGAAACAAATGAGTACTTCTATATCCTCTATAGAGGCTGAATACATAGCCATGTCATCTTGCTGTGCTCAAATCCTATGGATGAGATCCCAATTATCTGACTATGGCTTTGAATTCAACAAAATCCCTCTGTATTGTGATAACAAAAGTGCCATTGCTCTCTCTTGCAACAACGTTCAACATTTAAGAGCAAAGCACATCGACATTCGACATCATTTCATCAGGGAGCAAGTGGAGAACGGTGTGGTGGAACTCTATTTTGTGAAGTCAGAATACCAGTTAGCAGACATCTTCACCAAAGCTCTTCCTAGAAAACGTTTTGAGTTTATACTCCCACGACTTGGTCTAAAGAGTCTACAACCGGAAACACTTAAACGTCTTCAAGAGGAAGAAGAGGAGTAAAAGGTTTTTTTTTCTTCATGCATCTCTTGTAAATATTTATTAAAAAAGCAAAATACAAAATTACAAAACAAACAAAAAGCAAATAGAAAATTAGAAAACTTTCAAAAATCCATAAAAAAATTGAAAAACTCGAAAATCATCAACAAAAAATATTGTCATTTTTGTCATGATTCTCTTGATTCGATAATATCTACGGTCTTTGTGTTGTCATTCAAAGAGTGACACGGGTCTTTAGATGTTGCTCGAATGTACATAAATCTTTAAAAAAAAAAAGAAAAAAAAAAGAAAAAAAAGAAAGGCTTATAGTCGTTTCATTCTATAACCCGTTTCTATAGAAAGAACATAGCCATGCTTTATCTTATTTTTCAAATCTCATGCTCTGATTCTAAAAAGATCAATTGTTTGTCACTTTAAAAGACAAACGTTTCTTTCCAAATATTTTTCCTTCATATGATTCTTCTGAAAAATATTTGTCATCTAATGAAATGAAAATTGCTTTGAAAAATATTTGACAAACGTCTCTATCCTTCAATCAACAACATATGTCATTGATTGAGGGGGAGAATGATTTCAATCAAAAAGAGTATTTTTCAAACAATTGGCACTTAAACGAGCAAGGTCTACTCTTGAAGAATCAAATGTTTTACAATATTTTATACAGTTGGTACAAGACCTTGGTTATTGTTATGTTTTCAAAAGATATTCAAGCATGTGCAATCTTTGGAGTTTAAAGTCTCAAATTTGATCCTTATCGGTTAAATGTTTTCATAAGTAAGTCACAATTCTCCTCAAAAGCTTTCAAAATCAATATAAATCTCCAGAGATCACAAATCTTAAATGATTTGAAAATTGTGATCGGGGGAGAATTTGTGATTTAAATTGGATTTAAAATGATAACTCGATAAATGGTTTTATAATGATTTATAAGCTCTTCTCCCTACATGCTCCAAACGATTTCAAATTTTCCATGCACATGTTGAGGGGGAGCATCTATTTCAAACCTAAAAGGATTGAAACGTGATTGATTTGTTTTAATGTGCAGGTTTTCCCTAATATGTGCAAAACATTTTCAAATCCCTATGCACATATTGAGGGGTAGCAACTTTTTGAAAAACCACATCCTTTCAAAAAATTTCCCTTAACAAAGTATGAAAAATACTAATTTTGATCAGGGAAGTGATGTTTATATCTTTTAGAAAATGGTAATCAAAGAAGTTAATCTGTATTCTTGCCTCCTTGTGCCAAAACGATTTCAAATACATGATGCACATTCTGAGGGGGAGCTCTTGTTTCTAAAATATCAAAAACAATTCAAGTACAAAATGCTTTGATAATATATCACAAGTACTTGTATTGATTTTCAAATGGTTTTCAATTGGTTCCAATGGCATATGAACAATACCAAATAGACCGACCAAATTTACTTTATGTATGGTGATATAAGGATGGTTAGGTTAGGTATTCGTTTCCACAATCCCGCCAGAGCCGGAGGGATCTACCCAGGGACAATCCACTAGATAGTGTAGAAGTCCTTAGGTATGATGAAAAAAAGAAGAAAAGTGAGAAATGGGAATAGTGCGAACTGAGACTGAGCTAGTACTGGAATAAACCCAACAAGGTTCTAGTTATGAAGTCTCGGTAAGCACTGAAGGGGTTGAAGAATGAAAAAGAATTGAATGAGAAAAGGGTGAAAATAAATAGCCCTCCATTAATTCAACCTTAGGGCAGAAACCGGGTTCAATACATATGCTACTGGTTGTTACTAAGGTAACACCGGTATTGAAGACAAGACCTCATGGACCCAGTGACGCACTGCACTACAACTTCCCAAGCTACTCAAGTTTCTCTTAAAAGGGACTTTTTTCATTCTCACGGGGAACCTACATAATATATCGACTTTCTCTTAGAGATTGTTGATATTGAATAAGGAGACCCTCTCCCTAGTCTCCGGCATAGGAACCAAATGTGCACTATTGAGTCTAGAGCCACGAGATCATCAAATAAATCTCATTAGGACACTGTCAATGAAGACTCTCTGTTTCACACAATGTGGAAAGAGAGAATATATTTTAAGAGTCCTACGCATTATCCTTGTGGTATTGCCAGAACATCTAAGTGATATGCAAACATATTCACGATGAAGATGGAAAGCCTTCTAGAGCCAACATCAAACAAGCTCTTGGTAGGTGGCATGTGAGATCTATCAAATAGATCAACCATGTGACAACTGAACAGAAACAATGGGGAGATTCAAAATTTTGAATCAATCCAGGTTCAGGTTATGGATTGAAGGATGCCTTTAAAAAACCGATCGTTGTGCTGAAAACTCTTTTCTTCAGCACATCGACTGTGTATTAATATTTCAAAGTCAAAAGGTGTTTATGATTGATAACTGATTTTCCTTAAAACCTTCGTTGTACTGCAAAAACATTTTATTGAGCAGTACACGATTGTTTTTCAAATCATTTTTCATCAATCAGTGAATCTCAATTCGCTGGTTCACTCACTCCGTGTTGTCTTCTTTGAGACGTTCCGGTTTAAGAACAGCTAGAACAGCTGCGAAACCCTGTCAAGGAGATTCTTCGGAATTATACCTGATTACATGCAGTACTGTAAGATATTGGATTTCACATACACATCAAACCATAACACAAAGTAGGCGTACAAGAGTTTTTAGAGAGAGAAAGATAGAGGTTTAGGGAACTTTAGTGAGAGAAAGAAAAATCTTATTATGAGTTCCAACTCTCTACCTTGGAGGGTAGAGAGTATTTATAGTCTTACAATAAAACGCCACACAATGGGCTGTGGATCAGGCATACAGTGGGTAAAGACCCGTCCGTCCTCCACGGTGTTACTTAACTAAATACTACTTAACTTAAAATAACTACGACTACGAGCTTTCTAACGATTACATATACTTGAGGTGACCGACTCTTTAATACCTGGAATTTCTAATTCCTAACAATCTCCCCCTAAGGGAGGTCACCTCAATCATGTACTAAAATTAAATTGAATACAAACAGATATTACATTAAAAATTGTTCTTGCATTCTTGATGTAGTACTTTGCTCCGAAGCTCGTAGTCATTGATTCTTCTCATTGCATGTTTGGTTAATCCAAGTGGAGGTCTTTTACTGATCCACGTGATAATAATTTTGAGCCAGCTTTTGAGATCATCAGCTATCAAAAATCTCTGAGACATCCATTATGGAGTTGGTATTATGTGAAGATGTGACATTCGGACCGACATGCTCACATTCTGAATCATGAAATCTTCTCATCAGAGTAGCGAAAGCTTTAGTTGATTCATGATATTGGCAGCAGCGTAGCAGAAGCATGAAGTGAAAATATCAGAGTCATTGATGCACTAATCATGATTTCTTTAGAGATGAATGTGTAGAGTGAGCATGCGGCTATGGATTGACCGCTTCATTTTGATCAGCTACAAACGTCGGGTGTACCTGCATACAACAGTTAGCAATAAAGCGTACGAAAGTGTCTTTGAACACTTTTGTTGAATTGAGGTACACGGCCCACGGTTCCCCGTTGATCAGTACAAGTACTGCCTGTGATTAGGTATAATTCCGAAGAATTTCCTTGACAGGGTTTCGCAGCTGCTCTAGCTGTTCTCAAACCGGAACGTCTTAAAGAAGACAACACAGAGTGAGTGAACCAGCGAATAGAAATTCACTGATTGATGAAAAGATATTTGAAAAACAATCGTGTATTGCTCAATAGAAATTGTTTTTGCAACACATCGAAGGTTTTAATGAACATCAATTATCAATCATAAAACACCTTTGGATTTGAAATATTCGTACACGGTCGATGTGCTAAAGAAAAGAGTTTTTAAGCACAATGACCGGTTTTTCAAAGGTATCCGTCAATCCATAACCTGAACCTCGATTGATTCCAAAGATTGAATCGCCCCATTGTTTCTGTTCAGTTGTCACATGGTTGATCTATTTGATAGATCTCACATGCCACCCACCAGGATTTTGTTTGATGTTGGCTCCAGAAGGCTTTCCATCTTCATTGTGAGTATGTTTGCATATCACTCAGATGTTCTGGCAATACCACAAGGATAATGCGTAGGACTCAAGATATAATCTCTCTTTCCACATTGTGTGAAACAGAGAGTCTTCATTGAAAGTGTCCTAATGAGATTTATTGATGATCTCGTGGCTCTAGACTCAATTTGTGCATATTTGGATCCTATATCGGAGACTAGGGAGAGGGTCTCCTCCTTCAATATCAAAAATCTCTAAGAGAAAGTCGATAGATAATGTCGGTTCCCCGTGAGAATGAAACAAGTCCTTTTAAGAGGAACTTGAGTGGTTTGGAAAGTTGAAGTGTAGTGCGTCACTGGGTCCATGACGTCTTGTCTTCAATACCGATGTTACCATCAGTAGCATATGAATTGAACCCGGTTTCTGCCCTAAGGTTGAATATATGGAGGGCTATTTGTTTTCACCCTTTTCTCATTCAATTCTTTTTCATTCTTCAACCCCTTCAGTGCTTACCGAGACTTCATAGCAAGAACCTTGTTGGGTTTATTCCAGTACTAGCTCAGTCTCAGTCCGCACTCTTCCCATATCTCATTTTTCTCCTTTTATCATCATACCTAAGAACTCTACACTAACTAGTGGATAGTCCCTGGGTAGATCCCTCCTGTTCTGGCGGATCATGGGAACACATACCTAACCTTATCATCCTTATATCACCGTACATAAGTAAAGTTGGTCGGTCTATTTGGTATTGTTCATCTGCCATATAAACCAATTGGAAACCATTTGAAAATCAATTCAGATACTTGTGATATTATCAAAGCATTTTTGTACTTGAATTGTTTTTGATATTTTTAGAACAAGTGCTCCCCCTCAACATGTGCATCAAATGTTTGAAATCGTTTTGTACACGGAGGCAAGAGGAAGAATTAACTTCTTTGATTACCATTTTCTAAAAGATATCAACATCACTTCTCTAATCAAGACAAGTAGATAAATCATTTTTGGGAAGGATGAGGTTTTCATAAGTTTGCTCCCCCTCAATATGTGCATCGAGATTTGAAAAGAGTTTTGCACATACTAGAGGGAACCTGCACATTGAGATAAGTGATCACGTTTCAAATCATAGGTTAAGATAGATTCCCCCCCTCAACATGTGCATGGAAAATTTGAAATCGTTTGTCACATGTGGGAAGGATAGCATGTACATCCTTATAAAACCATTTACCGAATTATCAGTTTAAATCCAATTTAAATCACACATTCTCCCCCGATCACAATTATCAAATCATTTGAGATTTGTGATCTCTTATTGATTTAAATTGATTTTGAAAGCTTTTAAGGGGAATTGTGACTTGATTATGAAAGCGTTTTAACTGATAAGGATCGGATTTTAAGACTTTAAACTCCATTGATAAAACATGCATGTATATCTTTTGAAAGCAATTTAATGCCAAATAACTTTTTAATTTAATTGAAATCATTCTCCCCCTCAATCAATGACATAGGTTGTTGATTGAGAGATTGATATTTTGACAAATAAGTCAAGATGATTATCAAAAATAGAGTCCGAGTTATTTTTCAAAACAGTTAGTTTTCATCAGATAAATGTTTATAGAATCAGAGCATGGAATTTTGAAAACATGATAAAGTATGGCTCTGTTCTTTCTTTAAAAAGCGGGTTACTGCCTGAGATGACAATAAGCCATTTATTCTCTTTCTCTCACTTCTTCTTCTTTTTTTTTCTTTTTTTTTTTTTTTTTTTTTTTTTTTTTTTTTTTAAATGAAATTCGAAAAATATCTAAAGTCCCGTGTCATTCTTTGAGTGACAGCACAAAGACCGTAGATATTATCGAATCGAGAAAAACATGACAAAAAGACAATATTTTTGAGGGTTTTTCGAATTTTTCAATTTTTTTTTATGGATTTTGAAAGTTTTATATTTTTCTATTTGATTTTTGAAGGTTTTATAATTTTGTATTTTGTTTTTCGAATAGATATTTACAAGAGATAGATGAAGGAAACCTTTTACTCCCCGTCTTCCTCCTGAAGACGTTTGAGTGTTTCTGGTTGAAGGCTTTTCAAGCCAAGTCGTGGAAGAATAAACTCAAAACGTTCTCTTGGAAGAGCTTTGGTGAAGATGTCTGCTAACTGGTATTCAGACCTCACAAAATAGAGTTCCACCACACCTTTTTCCACTTGTTCCCTGATGAAATGATGTCAAATGTCGATATGCTTAGCTCTTGAGTGTTGAACGTTATTGCATGAAAGAGCAATAGCACTTTTATTATCACAGTACAGAGGGATTTTGTTGAATACAAAGCCATAGTCAGATAATTGGGATCTCATCCATAGGATTTGAGCACAACAAGATGACATGACTATGTATTCAGCCTCTGTAGAGGAAATAGAAGTACTTATTTGCTTCTTTGAAGACCAGCTCACAAGCTTATCACCCAAAAACTGAGCACCTCCAGATGTACTTCGACGAGTATCTTGACACCCTGCATGATCAGCATCTGCATAGGCTGTTAGTGACATACCGGTGTCCTTCAGGTACCAAAGTCCCATGTTGATGGTTCCTTGGAGATACCGAAAGACCCGTTTAACCGCTTCAAGGTGCTTTTTAGTAGGCTTAGCCTGGTATCTAGCACACATGCACACAGCGAACAGGATGTCTGGTCTACTAGCTGTGAGGTACATCAGGGATCCAATCATACTACAATATTTCGTTTGGTCTACCATGATCCCTGAGTGGTCCTCATCTTGTTTAGTTCGTTCAATCATGGGAGTGTCAACAGGGTCACTTGAATCAAATCCAAATTTCTTTAAAATCTCATTTGCATATTTAGATTGATTTATGAAGATGCCTCCGGGACTTTGTAAAATTTGTAATCCCAAGAAAAATGACATTTGTCCCATCATTGACATTTGAAATTTTGAACCCATTTCATTTGAAAAACGGTCACACTCATTGGGGTCAGTCGAGGCAAAGATGATATCATCAACATAAATTTGAACATGAATTAAATGTTTTCCTGACTTTCTGGTGAACAATGTTGGATCAACTGCTCCTTTGCTAAATCCGGTAGATAGAAGAAACTTTGATAGCGTATCATACCATGCCCTTGGAGCTTGCTTTAAACCGTAAAGAGCCTTCTTCAAACGATAAACGTGAGTAGGATGCTCTTGATTCACAAATCCTTCCGGTTGGCTGACGTAGACGACTTCTTTAAGATCTCCGTTCAGAAATGCCGTCTTTACATCTGTAGGATATTAGTTTTCACATACACATCAAACCATAACAACAAGGTGGCGTATAAGTGGAATTCTAGAGAGAGAAAGTTAGAGGTTTAGGGAACTTAGTGAGAGAAAGTGAAAGATATTATCATGAGCTCCAACTCTCTACCTTGGGAGGTAGAGAGTATTTATAGTCTTACATAAATCGCCACACATCGGGCTGTGGATCAGGCATACAGTGGGTAAAGACCCGTCCGTCCTCCATGGTGTTACTTAACTAAATACTACTTAACTTAAAAGAACTACGACTACGAGCTTTCTAACGATTACATATACTTGAGGTGACCGACTCTTTAATTCCTGGAATTTCTAATTCCTAACAATCTCCCCCTAAGGGAGGTCACCTCAATCATGTACCAAAATTACATTGAATACAACTAGATAATACATTAACAATTGATCTTGCATTCTTGATGTAGTCCTTTGCTCCTAAGCTCGTAGTCATTGATTCTTCACATTGCATGTTTGGTTACTCCAAGTGGAGGTCTTTTACTGATCCACGTGATGATAAATTTGAGCCATCTTTTGAGATCATCAGCTATAAAAAAAAATCTCTGAGACATCCTTTGTGGTGTTGGTATTATGTGATGTTGTGACTTTAGGACCGACATGCTCACATTCTGGATCATGATATCTTCTCATCAGAGTAGCGGAAGCTTTTGTTGAATCATGATATTGGCAGCAGCGTAGCAGAAGCATGTAGTGAAAATATAAGAGTCATTGATGCACTAATCATGATTTCTTTTGAGATGAATGTGATAAGTGAGCATGCGGCTATGGATTGACCGCTTCATTCTGATCAGCTGCAAACGTCGGGCGTACCTGCATACAACAGTTAGCAATAAATCGCACGAAAGTGTCTTTGATCACTTTCGTTGAATTGAGGTACACGGCCCACGGTTCCCCGTTGATCAGTACATGTACTGCCTGTGATCAGGTATAATTCCGAAGAATTTCCTTGACAGGGCTTCGCAGCTGTTCTAGCTGTTCTCAAACCGGAACATCTCAAAGAAGACAACACAGAGTGAGTGAACCAGCGAATTTTAAGTCCACTGATTGATGAAAAGAGATTTGAAAAACAATCGTGTATTGCTCAATAGAAATTGTTTTTGCAATACAACGAAGGTTTTATTGAAAATCAATTATCAATCATAAAAACACCTTTTGATTTGAAAAATGAGTACACGGTCGATGTGCTAAAGAAAAGAGTTTTTAAGCACAATGACCGGTTTTTCAAAGGTATCTGTCAATCCATAACCTGAACCAGGATTGATTCAATAGATTGAATCGCCCCATTGTTTATGTTCAGTTGTCACATGGTTTATCTATATAATAGATCTCACATGCCATCTACCAGGAGCTTGTTTGATGTTGGCTCCAGAAGGCTTTCCATCTTCATTGTGAATATGTATACACATCACTCAGATGTTCTGGCAATACCACAAGGATAATGCGTAGGACTCAAGATATAATCTCTCTTTCCACATTGTGTGAAACAGAGAGTCTTCATTGAAAGTGTCTTAATGAGATTTATTGATGATCTCGTGGCTCTAGACTCAATTTGTGCATATTTGGATCCTGTGCCGGAGACTAGGGAGAGGGTCTCCTTCTTCAATATCAACAATCTCTAAGAGAAAGTCGATAGATAATGTCGGTTCCCTGTGAGAATGAAACAAGTCCTTTTAAGAGGAACTTGAGTGGTTTGGAAAGTTGAAGTGCAGTGCGTCACTGGGTCCATGACGTCTTGTCTTCAATACCGATGTTACCATCAGTAGCATATGAATTGAACCCGGTTTCTGCCCTAAGGTTGAATAATTGGAGGGCTATTTGTTTTCACCCTTTCCTCATTCAATTCTTTTTAATTCTTCAACCCCTTCAGTGCTTACCGAGACTTCATAGCTAGAACCTTGTTGGGTTTATTCCAGTACTAGCTCAGTCTTAGTCCGCACTCTTCCCATATATCATTTTTCTCCTTTTATCATCATACCTAAGGACTTCTACACTAACTAGTGGATTGTCCCCGGGTAGATCCCTCCGGTTCTGGCGGATCATGGGAACACATACCTAACCTTATCATCCTTATATCACCGTACATAAAGTAAAGTTGGTCGGTCTATTTGGTATTGTTCATCTGCCATTGGAACCAATTGAAAACCATTTGAAAATCAATTCAGATACTTGTGATATATTATCAAATCATTTTGTACCTGAATTGTTTTTGATATTTTTAGAACGAGAACTCCCCCTCAACATGTGCATCAAATATTTGAAAAAGTTTTGCACATGGAGGCAAGAGAAAGAATTAACTTCTTTGATTACCATTTTCTAAAAGATATCAACATCACTTCCCTGATCAAATCAAGAAGATAAAGCATTTCCGGGAAGGATGAGGTTTCCATAAATTTGCTCCCCCTCAATATGTGCCTCGAGGTTTGAAAAGAGTTTTGCACATACTAGAGGGAACTTGCACATTGAGATAAGTTGATCACATTTCAGATCATGTTTAAGATAGATGCTCCCCCTCAACATGTGCATGGAAAATTTGAAATCGTTTGTCACATGTGGGCAGGATAGCATGTACATCCTTATAAAACCATTTACCGAATTATCAGTTTAAATCCAATTTAAATCACACATTCTCCCCCGATCACAATTATCAAATCATTTGAGATTTGTGATCTCTTATAGATTTAAATTGATTTTGAAGGCTTTTAAGGGGAATTGTGACTTGATTATGAAAGTGTTTGAACTGATATGGATCGGATTTTAAGACTTTAAACTCCATTGATAAAACATGCATGTATATCTTTTGAAAACAATTTAATGCTAAATAACTTTTTAATTTAATTGAAAGCATTCTCCCCCTTAATCAATGACATAGGTTGTTGATTGAGAGATAGAGATTTTGACAAATAAGTCCTGATGATTATCAAAAATAGAGACCGAGTTATTTTTCAAAGCATTTGGTTTTCAGTAGATAAATGATTATAGAATCAGAGCATGGAATTTGAAAACATGGTAAAACATGGCTCTGTTCTTTCTTTTAAAACCGGGTTATTGTCTGAAAAATGACAATAAACCATTTCTCTTTCTCCCAAAAATATTTTTTTGATTTTTATTTATTTATTTTTTATTTATTTTTTTTTTAAGAATTCGAACAACATCTAAAGTCCCGTGTCATTCTTTGAATGACAGCACAAAGACCGTAGATATTATCGAACCGGAAAGAAACATGACAAAATGACAATATTTTTTTGAAGATTTTTCGAATTTTTCAAATTTTTATGGATTTTGAAAGTTATATATTTTTCTATTTGATTTTTGAAGGTTTTATAATTTTGTATTTTGTTTTTCAAATAAATATTTACAAGAGATAGATGACGATAGACCTTTACTCCTCGTCTTCCTCCTGAAGACGTTTGAGAGTTTCTGGTTGAAGGCTTTTCAAACCAAGTCGTGGAAGAATAAACTCAAAACGTTCTCTTGGAAGAGCTTTGGTGAAGATGTCTGCTAACTGATATTCAGACCTCACAAAATATAGTTCCACCACACCTTTTTCTACTTGTTCCCTGATGAAATGATGTCGAATGTCGATATGCTTTGCTCTTGAGTGTTGAACGTTGTTGCATGAGAGAGCAATAGCACTTTTATTATCACAGTACAGAGGGATTTTGTTGAATTCAAAGCCATAGTCAGATAATTGAGATCTCATCCATAAGATTTGAGCACAACAAGATGACATGGCTATGTATTCAGCCTCTGTAGAGGAAATAGAAGTACTCATTTGCTTCTTTGAAGACCAGCTCACAAGCTTATCACCCAAAAACTGAGCACCTCCTGACGTACTTCGACGAGTATCTTGACACCCTGCATGATCTGCATCTGCATATGCTGTTAGTGACATACCGGTGTCTTTTGGGTACCAAAGTCCCATATTGATGGTTCCTTGGAGATACCGAAAGACCCGTTTAACCGCTTCAAGGTGCCTTTTAGTAGGCTTAGCCTGGTATCTGGCACACATGCAAACAGCGAACAAGATGTCTGGTCTACTAGCTGTGAGGTACATCAGGGATCCAATCATACTACGATATTTTGTTTGGTCAATCATGATCCCTGAGAGGTCCTCATCTAGTTTGGTTCGGTCAATCATGGGGGTGTCAACAGGGTCACTTGAATCAAATCCAAATTTCTTTAAGATCTCAGTTGCATATTTAGATTGATTTATGAAAATGCCTCCGGGACTTTGTGAAATTTGTAATCCCAAGAAAAATGACATTTGTCCCATCATTGACATTTGAAACCTTGAACTCATTTCATTTGAAAAATGATCACATTCCATTGGGTCTGTCGAGGCAAAAATAATATCATCAACATAAATTTGAACATGAATTAAATGTTTGCCTGACTTCCTGGTGAACAATGTAGGATCAACTGCTCCTTTAATGAATCCGGTTGATAGAAGAAACTTTGACAGTGTATCATACAATGCCCTTGGAGCTTGCTTTAAACCGTAAAGAGCCTTCTTCAAACGATAAACGTGAGTAGGATGCTCTTGATTCACAAATCCTTCAGGTTGGCTGACGTAGACGACTTCTTTAAGATCTCCGTTCAGAAATGCCGTCTTCACATCCATCTGATAGACTACCATGTTCTTACTAGCAGCATTAGCCAGAAAGATTCTGATTGCCTCGATTCGAGCAACTGGAGCAAAAGATTCTTCAAAGTCTATACCCTCCTCTTGACGATATCCTTTAGCAACTAATCGAGCCTTGTTCTTCAACACATCACCATGCTCATCAAGTTTCACTTTGAAGATCCATTTAAGAGCAATAATCATAGCACAGTCTGGAGAAGGTACTAACTCCCATACATCAAGTCGATCAAACTCATGAATTTCATCTTGCATGGCATTGAACCAGCTATCTTCATTCATGGCGGTTTTAACATCTTTTGGTTCCATCTTAGATAGTACGGAGTTGAAGAAACACCATAAGGCATCGGTTGCAAGTTGTTTCCGGGTTGATACAGGACGAGAGGGATTTCCAATGATGTTGTCTAATGGATGATCGTGAGTCTATTTTCTGAGGTGTTCATGTGGCAGTTGTTGAGGAACTGAGGTAGCTGAGTTGATGTCTCCTGAAGAAGATGGTTTTGATGATGATTCAGGAGTAGCAAATATGTTTTCAAATGGAGCATCTTCAGGAGTAGCAAAGGGATTAACTTCATCATTGATGCCAGAAACATTTCCATGATGTACATCTGAAGAATGATGATTTGTTGACGAGACTGAAGGATCAGCAACAGGTGCTTCTTGACTTAAAGATATTGAGACTGAGGGATTGACTTCCTTCACAGGAATATGAGCATCCTCTGTTGTAGGGATCAACACCTCATTAGTAATTGAATCATACAGTTCATCAAACATAGGATCAAACAATTTCTTTAAATCATCTTCAGATGGAGGTACATATGGAGTTTCTTGAGAAGAGTTTGGAACAAGAGATGAACCAATGGGACTGTTTTGATGTGCGGGTCCTGAGCTGGAGTGTCCAGGAGCCATTTGACCGGTCAGCTCATCAAACGTAACGTGAATTGTTTCCATGATATTTCGGGTTCTTTTGTTGTAGATTCGGTATCCCTTTTTGTTTGGTGCATATCCTACAAATACTTCAATGTCAGCTTTAGCCCTAAGTTTGCCTAAGTCTTGACCCTCATTAGTTGGATAACACAATGCACCAAACACACGAAGGAAAGATAGATTACGTTTTCTGTTGTGGACAAGTTCATATGGAGTTTTTCAATGAACAGTGTGAATCAGGGAACGATTTTGTGTGTAGCATGCAGTGGAAATTGCTTCAGCCCAGAGAAACATTGGAACCTTTGAGTAGATCAGCATTGTTCTAGCGGCTTCAACAAGAGTACGATTTCGTCTTTCAACTACACCGTTCTGTTGAGGAGTTCGCGGTACACTTCTTTGATGGCTGATTCCAATGCTTTCATAGAATTCACTAAGTTGTTTGTTGACAAACTCAGTTCCATTGTCTGTTCTGAAAATTCTGACGGTTTTGTTAAGTCGAACCTGCAGCTGTTTGATGAGTTTGATGATGATATCGGGAGTTTCATCCTTTGTCCTTAAGAACTTGACCCAGGTGAATCTAGAGTAATCATCAACCACAACTAACACATATTTCTTCCCAAAGATATTCTGCACCCTCATTGGTCCACATAAATCCATATGAATCATATGAAGAACTTCTGTGACAGAGTTAGTAGGTTTGGGTTTATGGGCATACTTCTTGCTTTTTCCCAATTGACATGCTGAACAAAGATGATCCTTTTCATACTTTAGTCTAGGTAAACCTACAACTAAGTCCTTTCTGGAAAGATCATTGATGGTACCGAAGTTCAAGTGATTGAGACGACGATGCCATAACCATGACTTTGTTTTTGAAGCCTTTGATAACAAGCAGATTGGAGAAGACCTCATCATGTCATCGATAGAGATGGTGTAAAGATTTGAGCCACGAGTTCCTTTTAACAGTTCCTTACCATTAAGATCTCTAACAAAGCAGGTATGTTTTCTGAAGGCTACTTCTAGATCAGAATCACAGAATTGACCAACAGAGAACATATTATGACCCAGACCTTCCACATAATATACTCTAGAGATGACACTATCACCCACAACGTAATCTCCATAACCCATAATAGCACCGAAATGATCATTACCGAATCTAACAGTCCCGATGAATTTGCTCACGAAGTTCATGAGCCGCGACCGGTCTCCAGTCATATGCTTGGAACAGCCTGAGTCCAGGTACCACAGAACGATTTGAACGATCTGCAGTTGAACACAGACAAGAATGGATAACTGGATAATTGGGATCCCCATGCAAGAATGGGTTCCATTTGGTTAGTAACAATGTTTGGAACACCCACATCAGAAATAGAAGCATTCATATCAGAAAGTGATGCAATGGAATCATTGTGAATGGATACAGTACTAGTGTCAGTATTAGCCCTGTACACAGTGTGATCACTTCTTAAGGGAATAGTTCTACCAGTAGGCATCCATTTACTAGTGGGCATTCTCTAATTAGTCTTATGACCAACAGGTATCCAATAAAAGCCTATCTTACTGAATGTTCTTCCTGTGGGTTTCCACTGTTTTCTAACTTTCTTTCGTTTATGCCTTTTAGCCTTTTTAGCATGAATTTTTGCATTAACAATATTAACTGGACAATTAACATCATTAAGCGGAACATTAACACCACATTCATGATTAGAAACAGAATTCAAGCAGACATCAGTACAAGGTTTGCAAATAGTATCGGAATTCGAATTAATTACAGTACGCCTATGGCTAATACTAGAATCAACACGATTCGTTTTATTCAATTCAAGCTTAAAGTTCCTAGATTGTTCTTCTACTTTCTTCCAGTGCACATTCTTAGCTTGAGAGGTCCTATCATTCTTTGTATTGTCTTGAGACTTTGACCTTCTCCTTTTAATGTCACTGATTACTCCTGTAGAGGGAATGGGAACATTAGTTGGTTTAACTACTCTTTGCATCACCTGTTTAGATGTGCTGGGATCTGAACTACATGCAGGTACACTATGGTTCACATTCTTAAAACTAGAGGTACTGAGATTTATACTCCTAGAAGGCACACTTGAGTTCTCTTTCTTAGCATTAACAGATCTAGAAACTGAACTACTCAAGGGCACACTATGGTTCACATTCAAAACATTGGGAATCGAGTGCATATCATACTTGGCATTAGGCATCGAACATGGAATCAAAGGGTTAACTCTCTCACCTAATGTCTTTGGGCATATTGTGATCAAGCATTCTAAGATTTCTTGAGATCGTTTGGCATATAAGCATGCATGTCCAATTGCATTATCATGAGGTTTCTCTAGCTTATCCTCTTCAACAATTTCACGCAGACATTCTAAGCAATCCTTAAGAGATGAGAAATATGTTTGAATAGCTAGTTTGTTGTTCCTTAGATGAGGAGGGACATATGTCACAGACAAAGAATATTTATTACAAGAGTGAACCTTTGATACACCATTCTCCCCATTGGTCATTGGCATTTTCCCTTTTACCTGACTCTTCAGATTCTCAATTTCCTTTTGCAATGAAGCTATTTGTTCGTTATTCTTGTTACGAGTGACCTTAATTGATTCAAATAACTCATTGAAATGACGTTTAACCTTTTCATTTTCTTATAGAAAACTTTCGTTTTCCTTTTGTAAAGCATTTACTAGGTTTTGAAGATGAAACGTTTGAGAATTCTGAGAATCTAAAGGAGGAGGCATTTGGGAGCCTGTCATATTGTTCGTTTGACCCTTTAATTGAGAGATTTGGGCTTTCAAATTTCTGATTGTGTTGCACTGAGCTTGAATCTGTTCATCACGTTTGTTAATTTGAAAAACTGCATCAAACTCTGGAGCATCTGAAGATGTCTTGATATTTGAAGTTTTGACATTTTCTTTGAGATGTTGATATTTTAGTTGTAAATTAAAATGCTCAACTTCTAGTTTAGAAAAATGTTTAACCAAATTGTCGTGATCATCCAGTTCAATTGTCTCGTTTAGTTTAGAATTAGTTTTTTCAAGCTCAATGACACGATCATGGGAGACTTTCAGGGCCACAGATAGTTCATGAAATTTAGAAGCATTAATAGAGCAATTTGAAGCAGTGAAAAACACATCTTGAGCAACACATTCAGTAATAAGATTCTCATTTAATGTATGCAAGTTCTTTCTCTCAATCTCATTATATTTTAGTGCATGCTCATAGTCACTAACTTCAACAACCATTGCATCAAATTCCTTTTCCATTCCCTTAATATCAGTTTCTATCCCCTTTTTAAGACTCTCAAAGTGATCTTTTAGAAGTTTAAAGAAGGGCATGACCTCAGTTAAATAACATTCTTTCATTTGTTCAAAACCCCTTTCTCCTTCAGTTATACCAGTGGGTGTGATCATTTTCTTGCAAGTTTTCTCAAAATCAACAAATAGTTGAAATATAACGTATTGGCTAATTAATGTCTTGCTTTTAGTGGCAATTGTTCTAGGTACAAGATGCATTGGTGTATTAGGAGGATACACAGTCGCTCTAGGCATTTTCCAAAGGGGAGGGTTTGTTTCAACAATATTTTCCGCTTTCTGCTTATCTAAATCCTTTTTCCAGAAGACTTGCTCGGGAGTCAGCAATGTCTGAGGCTTAAACTTGTTCAAGGAAATCCAGTTTTCCTTCTTGTAGTCATGAGGAGTAATAATTATTTTTTTCTCTTTGCATTTAGGATCATTTTGTTTCTTATTCATCTTTTCCCTAGTGATTTCATTTGATTTCTTATCTTCCTCAGTGCATTCAACACAACTAGGTTTCTGTCTAGGCTTAAGGATTTCATTACCATCATAAAGCACCTTATGAGCATTTCTAGCCTTTTTAATTACCTCTGGATTTGGTTCCTCAACAAGGGGAATGCTATGCTTATCGCTTAAGACTCGATGTTTAGTGACCATGTGAGCAGTCTGAATGGTGTTTCCTTGTATGTACAACTTGTTTTCAAGTTTGTTTTTCAAAGTTTTCAGATTATAAAAATCTCTCAAGAGTTTTGATTCCTTTGCATTAAATTCTTGCTTAAGCATTTTCACATTTTATTGAAGTTCTTGTTTTTGCTTAGCTGTTTTAGAAACTTTTTCTTGCAAGGAATTTAATTCTTGTTTCAATACTTCTTCTCTAAACTTACTTTTTATAATTACTGTACACACTTGGTCATCCATTTCCTGCTCACGAGTGGTCAACTCAAATTTAGCACGTTGTTCATAAATAGCAACACGTTCTTTATAGGCATTTAGTTCAGAAATTACAGAATCATCAGGGGCACATGCAGTGTATTCATCAAAAACATAGTCATTGTTGACTGCAGAAGATGCATCACTTGGTACAACTTCACTTTCACTTTGTTTCACATATTGATCATATGGGACAATATCGATATTACCCATATTTTCAATATTTGATTCAATAGTTTCAGTTGATTGTACTTTGTCATGCATCTGTTGCACATCAGCATCATCGTATAGTTTTAATACCTCTGAGATGAGCTTGTCATGGGATGGGCCAGCAAGTGGTGAAGAAGAGACCTTGGGAGAAACCATTGGAGAAATGCTAGCCATAAAAATTGTGTGTGCCGTAGGTCCATCATCCACATCAGAGTCGTATGCATCACAGTCTGCGACTTGAAAGGCATTCTGATGATTGTGACCTATCTCCTGAATAGGCTGCTCATCCACATCTGCATCATAGGTCTTGGCATTGCCCTCAGCAAGAAACAGCAATTCCTCTTCATTCAAAGCAGCACCATTGTCCTGAGCTTGTGCCAGCAGCATCTTATCTCTGAAGTAATCAGCATTCTGTGGACGCTTTGGAGATGTGCAGTTCCTTGCAATGCGTCCCTCACCACCACAGTTATAACATTTGATTGGCTTAGCTTGACCTTGGTTACCATTCCTTCCTCGATTCTGGTTGCCAACATAACCTCTCCCAGCTCCACCTCTTCCCTGATCATACTGTCTTTCCTGAACTGGTTGCACCACGATCCTTCCATCTTTAACAGTGGCTTGATTGTGTGGGTTAGATGTTGTTCTGAGGTTGTTGTTGGTTTGTGGGAGAGAATTCATGTTTTGACTAATGAGAAGAGCTAGTTGATTAATGAAGTTACCCACGTGTGCATCAGCATCAGCTTGTTTGAACATAGGATCAGGAATGAGTTTGTGATTACCATTACCCAAGGGTATGACTTGTGATGCTTTGGTTGTGATTCCGATGTTTGAGTAGAAAGCTGTTGAGTCATTAGACGAGCTTGTCTCTCCCTGGTTGGTTTTGAACTGATTGAGAATCAATTTTTCAAACATAGCATGTCTCTCATTCTGAAGGAGGAAGGCATAGAGTTGCTCATAGTTTGTATTCTTCAATCCTTTAGTGAGCTTCACAGCGGTGACAAACTTGTGCCATTCGGGATTCATGTTGTTCACAAATTTTGAGTTCAGCTGAATGTTAGGCATAGTCATTCTGATGTTCCTCATGTCATTCACTAACTTATGAAATCTCACATAGTACTCATAGACATTCTCATCTGGTTTCATCTTGAAGTGCTCAAATTCGTCATAGAGTTGGGATTCTCTGTCTTCCATAGTTAATTCTGAACCTGAGAGAAGCATCTTAACATTATCCCAAACTGCCTTTGCATCAGTGTTATGATTGATCAGCTTGTAGATGTCTTTAGGAAGACCTTGAAGAACAATGTTTGAAGCCCTGATATCTGCATCGAATCTCTTTTTATCCTTATCATCAAGCTCATCATACATCTTAGGTCTGTCCATTCCGTAAACAGGAGTACCATCTTCATTAGTATCAAGTATGTCTCT
This sequence comes from Chrysanthemum seticuspe, assembly GCA_019973895.1. Taxonomy (NCBI): domain Eukaryota; kingdom Viridiplantae; phylum Streptophyta; class Magnoliopsida; order Asterales; family Asteraceae; genus Chrysanthemum; species Chrysanthemum seticuspe. The sequence continues at coordinate 161,281,219 of BPTQ01000002.1, forward strand.
AGTCGTCTCAACTCGATATGGTCCTTCATCAATGGATTTGAGAATGTTGACACCATTTTCCTTTCCAAGGCAATACAATCTGATTCGTTGAGCCCAAGAATCGTAGTCAGTTCTGTCAAGCATGAGTGGACGAGTATCTGAGTCAGCTGCTTGAACATCCTCGGCAACAGTGGAGATGATAGTAGGAACGTTGGTAGACATGTTAACAGATTATACGGGATTTTATAACTCTATGATTCAACTGGGAAATAGATTCTTTCACGGGATTTTACTAAATCAAGAGAAAACCGTAAACAATCACTCAAGTCGCTAGAAGATAATGCACTAAGTCGCTAACACTTAATTCGCTACACCACTAAGTCGCTACAGTCCCAAGTCGCTAGACAAATGCAAGTCGCTAAGTAGTAACTCGCTAGGCCTCAAGTCGCTAGCAAAATTTTGGCAGCAATTCGCTACTCAAGTCGCTAAAGATACAAGTCGCTAAAGAGCAACTCGCTACGGACCAAGTCGCTACCACCAAGTCGCTACCCGTAGTGGAGAGTCCACTGCTTGTACTGTAACTCGCTAGATCTAAGTCGCTAGGTCTGAAACTGTAACTCGCTACAATTTTATAAAGCAAGTCGCTACGAAGAAAGTAATCCGTGAGTTAAGTCGCTAGCAAGAAAAAACACATAAACATCACTTTTCAATCCAAAAACAACCCAACCAAGATGATTTAATCTTACCAAATGAAAACCTACACACTTGTGACGATTCTAAACACAAAAGTACTAACAAAATCCAAACTTTAACACAAGAAATCAACCAAATGATGCAAAAACCACTAAACTTTTTCAAACTCAAAAACCACCTAAAAACCACTAGAAATCCAAAGATGTGCAAGATATGATCTAACCATGGCTCTTGATACCAATTGTAGGATATTAGTTTTCACATACACATCAAACCATAACAACAAGGTGGCGTATAAGTGGAATTCTAGAGAGAGAAAGTTAGAGGTTTAGGGAACTTAGTGAGAGAAGGTGAAAGATATTATTATGAGCTCCAACTCTCTACCTTGGGAGGTAGAGAGTATTTATAGTCTTACATAAATCGCCACACATCGGGCTGTGGATCAGGCATACAGTGGGTAAAGACCCGTCCGTCCTCCACGGTGTTACTTAACTAAATACTACTTAACTTAAAAGAACTACGACTACGAGCTTTCTAACGATTACATATACTTGAGGTGACTGACTCTTTAATTCCTGGAATTTCTAATTCCTAACAACATCCATCTGATAGACTACCATGTTCTTACTAGCAGCATTAGCCAAAAAGATTCTGATTGCCTCGATTCGAGCAACAGGAGCAAAAGATTCTTCAAAGTCAATACCCTCTTCTTGACGGTATCCTTTAGCAACTAATCGAGCCTTGTTCTTCAACACATCACCATGCTCATCAAGTTTCACTTTGAAGATCTATTTTAAAGCAATAATCATAGCACAATCTAGAGCAGGTACTAACTCCCATACATCAAGTCGATCAAACTCATGAATTTCTTCTTGCATGGCATTGAACCAGCTATCTTCATTCATGGCGGTTTTAACATCTTTTGGTTCGATCTTAGAGAGTACGGAGTTGAAGAAGCACCATAAGGCATCGTTGCAAGTTGTTTCCGTGTGGATACTGGACGAGAGGGATTTCCAATGATGTTGTCTAATGGATGATCGTGAGTCCATTTTCTAAGGTGTTCATGTGGCAGTTGTTGAGGGACTGAGGTAGCAGAGTCGATGTCTCCTGAAGAAGATGGTTCTGATGATGATTCAGGAGCAAATATGTTTTCAAATGGAGCATCTTCAGGAGTAGCAAAGGGACTAACTTCATCATTGATGCCAGAAACAGTTCCATGATGTACATTCGAAGATTGATGATTTGTTTATGAGACTGAGTTATCAGCAGTAGGCGCTTCTTGACTTAATGATATTGTGACTGTAGGATTGACTTCATTCTCAGGGATATGAGCAGCCTCTATTGTGGGAATTGACAGTTTATTAGCACTTGGCTCATAGAGTTCATCAAACATCGGATCAAACAATTTCTTCAAATCATCTTCAGTAGGAGGTACATATGGAATAGCAGGAGAGGAATTTGGTACAAGGGATGAACCAATGGGACTGTTTTGAAGTGCGGGTCCAGAACTGGGTTGTCCAGGAGCCATTTGACCGGTCAGCTCATCGAATGTAACGTAAATTGTTTCTATGATATTACGGGTTCTCTTGTTGTAGATTCGGTAACCCTTCTAGTTTGGTGCATAACCAACAAAAACTCCAATATCTGCCTTTGCTCTTAATTTACCTAAATCTTGACTGTCATTTGTTGGATAGCACAAAGCTCCAAACACACAAAGGCAGGAGAGATCAGGTTTTCATTTATGAACAAGTTCATATGGAGTTTTTCCATGAGAGGTGTGTATAAGGGAACGATTTTGGGTGTAGCATGCAATGGCAATGGCTTCAACCCATAGAAACATTGGAACCTTCGAATAAATAAGCATTGTTCTTGCGGCTTCTACAAGAGTTCAATTTCGTCTTTCAACTACACCGTTCTGTTGAGGAGTTCGCGGAACACTTCTTTGATGACTGATTCCAACACTTTCATAAAACTGAATTAAGTCTTTGTTGACAAACTCTGTGCCATTGTCTGTTCGAACAATTCTGACTGTATGGTTGAGTCGAACCTGAAGCTGTTTGATTAGTTTGATGATGACATCTGGAGTTTTATCCTTTGTCCTCAAAAACTTTACCCAAGTAAATCGAGAGTAGTCATCAACAACTACTAGAATGTATTTCTTCCCATTTATCGTTTGCACTCTCATTGGTCCGCACATATCCATATGAAGGGTATGAAGAACTTCCATTACAAAATTTGTGGGTTTTGGTTTGTGGGCATATTTCGTGCTTTTACCCAATTGGCAAGCTGAACAAAGATGATCTTTTTCATATTTTAATTTGGGTAAGCCTCTGACAAGATCCTTTCTGGAAAGGTTGTTTATGGTGCCAAAGTTCAAGTGATTGAGACGACGATGCCATAACCAAGACTTTGTTTTAGAAGCCTTTGATAGCAAGCAGATTGGAGAGGACTTCATCATGTCATCGATAGAGATGGTGTATAGGTTAGAACCTCGAGTACCTCTTAATAATTCTACACCATCAAGTTCTCTAACGAAGCAAGTATGTTTTCTAAAAGCCACTTCTAGATCGGAATCACAGAATTGACCAACAGAGAACAGATTGTGACCAAGACCTTCCACATAATATACCCATAAACTTGAAATCTTGTGAGAAGAACTCAAATAGCCCAAATGAATCCTGTGAGAATCAATTGCTACAGAAACACTCTCTGACTATCTTTATCAACCCATATGTAGACAATTTGAAGTGACCACTGATGAAGAAAACCTGATATACCAAACTTGAAACTGAAGAAGAATTCCCTGCATTTGCATCTTAAGCTTGCACTAATGTTGGAAGAACAGTGTCGAGAATTTATGCTTCAAGCAAATCTCTAAGTAATCAATACTCAACCAAAGTATGAGACTTTAACACCTCTTGCGATTATCCACAACGTCATTTTCGTGTGTCACTGAGTAAAACTATGTAACTCCTTAAAGTGATAGTTAACCAGATCTTCAACCATCCATCCCGACAGCTGGTAACTAGATAAACCAAGTCTTCAACTTAAAATTCTTAGACCCGAGCAAGTTATCAAATAAGAACACTCCTTTGAAATTTAACTTCAATCTCAAATAAGTGATAATTGATTAACTCCGAAGTAATCAGCTTGTGTCAAATGCCCAACACGTGAATAAACGTACAACCGGATGTACGTCGATCCACTGAATGAACCGGAACAAATGATTTCTCGACATTAATGCATTCTTCCTAAAGGTATACATGTAGAGACTGATCTGGAAGATTCACCACAAATGTCTTCGAGCGAATGAGGTAGTCATTTTCCTTAATGTTCATGTGGTTGATTTATAGCGTGCACAATGAGAGGAACAATAATTCGTAAAGATTTGGCAAAGGAATACCAAAGAGCGGATCATTATCCATGAACAACAATCCGTGAAGATTTGGCACAGGAATACCAAAGAGCGGATCATTATTCAATAGTGCCACTTACAATATCATGATAGTCATTATAAACGCCTTGTGAAATAACTGGAGATAAGGTTTCTTGAGAATTCCAAGAAGTTCTTCTTAGATGGTGAACCAGTTGAGTCAATAGAAACCGGAGCATGAGCTTCAGAAGCTGGATGATCAACATTCGTCGGAGGTTGAAAGTACTCATCAAACATATCTTTGAAAAACAATGAATCCCAAACATTGATTCCCATTTATCCTTAGTAAGTGAAGCATTAGGCGTTGGAGGAGAGTCATCAAAAATCAAAACAATGAATCCCAATTATCCTTAGTATATTCACTCTTCATCAAAAAGAATATACACTCATCATCATAAAAAATTAAGTCGTATAACCATTATTCAAACATCCATCATCATGTAGTATATTCACTCTTCTCCCCCTCAAAAATTGCATCCGAAGTTGCCATTTTTTATTTAACAAGTGAATAAGAGTATACACCAATGAACGTAGATCCACTTGATGACTGAATGAGCGTGGAAAAACATGAAGCTTGTTGATGAAGAATGTAGATGAGTATGGCCATTCACGAGAGGATTTCTCATTAGCTGAAGATAAAGTGCACAGAAGAGCGTACACTTTTCTTTTCTATGAAGAACGGGGCCTGAAGTGTTATCTGCAGACGCCATAATGATGAAGTACGATGCCTGAACTGATTTGAACAGACGTCATTGCTGATTAAATATCAATGTTGAGTAACTTGAACCCGTGAGTTATGAGATATCAATCCTTTTGTTATCCATACTTTAAGCCAGTCCATGTATTGAAGGATCGAAGTATCTGCAACTGAGTAAGGACTACCTGCATTAATATTACAAACTTGATTGCATATATTTTGGTTAGTGACATCAGTATCCAAACCCTTTGGGGTTTCACGGTCAACATTGAGATTGCCATCGGTAAACATCTTTCCGGTAGGAATCCACTTAAGTCCAGCATTCTTAAACATTCTACCAGACGGTATCCACTTATGGCAAGGTCTAGGATTGTTAAGCTTCTTATGCACAATGGAAGACTTATCGATATTCCTAGACTCCAAAGATTTAGCAGTTGGTATCCATCTAGGTGAAGATTTAGGTATGTTTTGCTTCTTATGCACAGAAGATGACTTACTGAAAGTCATAGACTTAACAGGTAGAACCTTTGCATGAGCATTTACATTCTTCAGGGATTTTGTAAAACAGTTATCATGATTTGCATTAAAGATACATTTCAGACAATTCGAGCAGACAGCTTGTTTGGATTCAGAAATAGATCTAGATTTCTTAGAGTGATCTGCTATGGGAATAACTTTAATTGAAACGCAACTACTCTTAGATCCAAGCCTATCCCTAGTTTTTAGTTTAGTGTTCCTAGGTAATGGTTTACTACTACTAGCAGTGCCTTGAAATCTCGAAGTATTCATTACCCTAGGTTTTGCACCTAAAATTCTGTCTTTTCGAATCTGTGCCTTCTTTCTAGCCATTTCTAGATAAGAGTTCTTATACAAATCATTCACAACATTTTTCCTAGGCAAGTAAGGTGAAGTGACTGGTTTTGTTAAAACTTGTTTTGCATCAACTTGGGAGGCAAACCGCGTTTTTGAAAATTTTGGTCGTTCAGATCTAAACGCATTCGGTTCTCTAATAACTGGTTTCCCCAAGATTGATGGTTTTGCAAACTTAGTGTTCACACTATTCCCTGTTGTTTTTCTGAGCTCATTTTTTAAGGAAACAATTGCGAAACTCTTTTCCTGAAGTTGAGCTTTGAGATCATCAATTTTGGCTATCAAAGAGTTTGTTTGTTCCAAAGACTTAGTTCTAGTATCATTGATAGAGTCACTTGGGTCTATGTGATGCTTTCTCAAAGACTCATTTTCCTTAAGTAATTTAGCCACATAAATTGACAGTTCATTATTTCTTGTTATAATAGCATCAATGTCTTGTGTAGTCTTGACTAAATTACTTTTCTCATGCATACCAGAAATATGTTTCTTCAAATTGTTGATAGTCGAGTTTTTGTCCTGAAGCTGAGCTTTTAAATCATTTATTTCAAAAAACTCACGAAATTCAGGGAATTCCGGATTGTTGCAAGGTTTCACAGTTTGAAAACTTTCTTCTTTTCTTTGGATTGCAATTTCAAGTGAAATGCAATGTTTTTCAAGTTCTGAGAATTTATTTGAAAGTTCATCAAAAGTTTTCTTATCAACCATATCATTAGTTTTGAAACACTTTATCTCAGAATCAGCTTCAGTTACAGAACATGTATCAAGAACATGTTCTGTGATGTGATCAGTTTGCTCAAGAGTATTTTCAGATGTATTATGTTGAACAGTTAAGGGTACCTCATCACTTGACACATGTTCAATTTCTGGTCTGATATCTGCATTCACATCATGTGTAACAAAAGTCACTGAACCGCTGGCTGTGTCAAGCTTATCTGTCTCTGACCCTCTGTATTCAGTGTCAACTGATCCAACATCTGGTGCCATACCGGTCTCAACACAACAATTTATTGATTGTACCTGAGATTCATTCGCCTTTCTGATCACAATATCCACTTCTTGTGTGACAGGAGTTACTGAGCAGCTGGTTACATCATTTTTTGTTGTTTCTGATATTCTGCATTCAGCAACACCCGACCTTTCTGATACATTACCCGACTTATCACAAATATCTCTCAACTGTACCCGACTCTCATCTACTTTTGCATCTTTCTAAGTAACTTCCTCAATATACTTCTCCAAATTATCCATGAGATGGATAAGTGTCTCCGTGAACACGCTAATTTCCATTCTCGTGTGTCTCTTGAAGGACATTTTAGTCATGTCTTGATCATAATCAGATGTGAATTCCCTTCTAATGAATGACTGAAAGTGTTTGTAGATCACTTGAAGTGCAGCGCTGGAACTATCCTTATGAACCTTCTCTTTGTCAAGTTGTAGCTCCAATTGCTCTAGGTTTAACAACAGAGTTCCTGTTAATGTGGATAAGTCCTGACGGAAGAGGGCAATACATGTTCGTTTCATTGATGTGGGTAGAAGTAACATAAGGTGAGAGTGAAGTTGTTGATAAGGTTCAATGCTGCTTTCCTTTTGCATGGCATTCTGTAGCATTAGCAGGTGCAATTCATTCTCATTGTACTCAGAACATGAAGATCTCACATCCTCATTGTTTAATTCAAACATCTTTAGTCGTTCTGTGTAGCAATCATTATCATTATTGTCCACAGCATCATACAATTTAAGCACTTATGAAATCACTTGGTCAGTAGAGTAAGACATGATGTGGTAGAATGCACGGGATTTTACAAGTCTATGATTTAAACCGAGAAATAGAATCTTTCGCGGGATTTTACTAAAATCAAGACCAAACCGTTAAGAAATGACCAATGGAATGTGTTAAGATGACTGATAGATCGACACAATGATAGAAGATTGTGTGATAGGACTTTAGATTGTTCGTAGGAAAAGCTAAAATATTGTTTGGTTGAGATTTAGATTGGTTGATGCACGTTTTTACGGAGAATTTTTAGGTCTAAAAACTTAAAACCTCAATAACTTCCTTTCGGAGGGGATTTGGGCCTCGAAAAATTCGTTTCACGAATTCGTGGTGAAACCTCACAATATTCAGCCTGTTCCGCTCGTTTTGACAGGTATTTCGCTGAAAACGGAGTTACGGATCAAAAGTTATGGCCGTTTGAAGTTTTGACGTAAAAAGTCAACTTTGGTCAAACCTCTTCTTTGTAAAAGTCAACCAAGTCGCTATAACCCTTGAACCAAGTCGCTAAGCACCAAGTCGCTAAGTAGCAACTCGCTAAATCACCAAATCGCTAAGCACCAAGTCGCTACACAGTCAAGTCGCTAAAGAGCAACTCGCTAAATCACCAAATCGCTAAGCACCAAGTCGCTACACAGTCAAGTCGCTAAACAGCAACTCGCTAAGGTCCAAGTCGCTAAGAATACTAAGTCGCTAACAATTTGCAATGCAACTCGCTAATACTTTCTGAAGCAAGTCGCTAACCTCACTAAGTCGCTAGCCGTAGTGGAGAATCCACTAACTTGTACTATTTGTCGGCTTGTCTCAAAAGACAAGTCGCTAGGACCAAGTCGCTACCACTTAAACTGCAACTCGCTACCAACTTACAAAGCAAGTCGCTACCAAGAATAACTTATCCGTGGCTTAAGTCGCTAGCAAGAAAAACACATAAACACCATTTTTCAATCCAAAAACAACCCAACCACGATGATTCAAGCTTAACAAATCAAAACCCAAGCACATACAATGATTCTAAACACAAAACTACACTCAAGTTTCAAACTTTAAAACTAGAAATCACCCAAATGATGCAAAAACCACTAAACTTTTTCAAACTCAAAAACCACCTAAAAACCACTAGAAATCCAAAGATATGTAAGAGATGATCTAACCATGGCTCTTGATACCAATTGTAAGATATTGGATTTCACATACACATCAAACCATAACACAAAGTAGGCGTACAAGAGTTTTTAGAGAGAGAAAGATAGAGGTTTAGGGAACTTTAGTGAGAGAAAGAAAAATCTTATTATGAGTTCCAACTCTCTACCTTGGAGGGTAGAGAGTATTTATAGTCTTACAATAAAACGCCACACAACGGGCTGTGGATCAGGCATACAGTGGGTAAAGACCCGTCCCTCCTCCACGGTGTTACTTAACTAAATACTACTAAACTTAAAATAACTACGACTACGAGCTTTCTAACGATTACATATACTTGAGGTGACCGACTCTTTAATACCTGGAATTTCTAATTCCTAACAATTACTTGTACTAATCAACGGGGAACCGTGGGCCGTGTATCTCAATTAAACGAAAGTGATCAAAGACACTTCCGTGCGCTTTATTTCTAACTGTTGTATGTAGGTACGCCCGGCGTTTGCAGCTGATCAGAATGGAGAGGTCAATCCATAGCCGCATGCTCACACAACACATTTATGTCTAAAGAAATCATGATAAGTGCATCAACAACTCTGATATTTTCACTCCATGCTTCTGCTACGCTGCTGTAAATATCATGACTCTACTAAAGCTTCCACTACTCTGATGAGAAGATATCATGATCCAGAATGTGAGCATGTCGGTCCAAAAGTCACAACATCACATAATGACAACACTGCAAAGGAAGAGTCAGAGATTTATGGTAGCTGATGATCTCAAAGCTGACTCAAACTCATCATCACGTGGATCAGTTAAAGACCTCCACTTGGATTAATCAAACATGCAAAACATGAAGAATCAAAGACTACGAGCTTCTGAGCAAAGAACTTTAACAAGAATCCAAGAACAAACTTAATGTAATATCTGTTTATATTTATTGTAATTTGAGGTGACCTCCCTTAGGGGGAGATTGTTAGGATTTAGTAAATCCAGTTATTAAAGTGTCGCTCACCTCAAGTATATGTAATCGTTAGAAAGCTCGTAGTCGTAGTTATTTAATATTAGTTAGTAATTAGTGAAGTAACACCATGGAGGACGAACGGGTCTTTACCCACTGTATGCCTGATCCACAGCCCGTAGGTGGCGTTTTATGTAAGACTATAAATACCATCTACCTCCCAAGGTAGAGGGTTGGAGCTCATAATAATATTTTCTCTTTCTCTCACTAAGTTCTCAAACCTCTAACCATGGTTTGATGTGTTTGTGAAATCCAATATGTTACAGACCAACTGACCCTAAGTAGGTAGACTGAGAGGGAAGGGTAAGAATTGACCAACTGTATGCCTGACCATGGTTTGATGTGTTTGTGAAATCCAATATGTTACAGACCAACTGACCCTAAGTAGGTAGATTGAGAGGGAAGGGTAAGAATTGACCAACTGACGACCCTTCCTCGCTTGTGCGAACTGACCAAATGATCACTTGCCGTTTTGATGAACTTAAGAAGTTAGAGATGAGCGTCTAAGATGCTAGCGCCCGGGCACTCATTGTTGCGAATCTTGCATGTAGAGGTACTTAATGACTTGCCTTAGGGGACTAAAAACAACTGGACTTTCAAGGGTAGTAGCTTGATCTCCGGTGGAAGCCTTTGCTGATAGGTTAGGACGAGCTTACCAAATGTTGTCCTAGCGACTTAAACCCCCATTTGAATCAATTGGAAGTAGTTAGACATGAACATAACATGATAGGATGAGTAACTAGGTTAGCACACTTTACCTCTCTTGATCACAACCTCTATTTACTTTTCGCATTTTATTTCTTGTTCATTAGTTTAATAATCATTTCAAACCTTAAACAATTAAAACCAGTGACACCTAGACTTAATTAGAATCCGGTCACGTAGCTCTTGGGACGGCCTCAGTTTTACCGGTTACTACACTACACACGACCGGTTACACTGCCCGTGAGTGCATAAGGTGGACCATAGGTAAACGAGACTTTATAAATATTAAAACTTGGTTAGAAAACCTGCATCAGTGTCTATCGTCTTATTTATCAGTTTTACTTAATCTAAACATCATGCCAGTCTCTTAGGCTGAAAACCCTCTTTGCGTTAGATTAGGTTTAATTAAAATAACATTAGAATTAAAAAATACTGATAGATATCTAAGTGTTAACATTCCACTTGTAACATATTGGTTTTCAGAAACACACAATCACAAGATCAAAAGGTTCGAATGAGGTTTGTTCTAGAGAGAGAAAGTGAAGAGAAATGAGAACTTCTAGTAAGAGAAAGAAAAATACATTATGAAGCTCCAACCCTTTTCCTTGCTAGGAAAAGGATATTTATAGTGTCTTATAATAAACGCCACCTACGGGCTGTGAATCAGGCATACAGTGGGTAAAGACACATCCATCCTCCATGGTGTTAATTATCTAACTACTAACTATATCTAAACGACTACGAATACGAGCTTTCTAACGAATACATATACTTGAGGTGGCCGAGTCTTTAACTACCGGATTTTCTAAATCCCAACAATCTCCCCCTAAGGGAGGTCACCTCAATTACAAACAGATATTACATTTTGAGTGTTCTTGGTTTCTTGATTTAGCTTTTTGCTCTGTAGCTCGTAATCTTTGATTTTTCATGTTCCGCATGTTTTGTACTTCAAGTGGAGGTCTTTAACTGATCCACGGATTGTTTGTACTTTGAGCCTTCTTAGAGATCATCAACCACATAGAATATCTTGACTCATCCTTTGTGTTGCCTTCATGTGATGTTTGTGACTTTGGACCGATATGCTCACATTATTGGATCATGACATTTTTCGTTCAGAGTTGCGGAAGCTTCTTTGGATCATGATATTTGCATTAGCGTAGCGGAAGCATATCATGATGGTATCAGAGTGAAAGCAAACGTCTCATGATGATATCAGAGCAAAAGAGTCTAGACGTGCACTTGTCATGATTTCTTTAAACGTGAGTGTGATGTGTGAGCATGCGGTTATGGATTGACTTCTCAATTCTGATCAGTTGCAATCGTCCGATGTTCCTGCAAACAACAGTTAGCAATAAAACACATGAAAGTGTCTTTGTTCATTTTCGTTGAATATGGTTTCAAGAACCATGGTTCCCTGTTGATCAATATAAATATTGTTTGTGATCAGGTAGAATTCCTAAGAATTTCCTTGACAGGGTTTCACAGCTGAACTAGCCGTTCTCAAACCGGAGCGTCCCAAAGTAGACAACACGAAGTGAGTGAACCAGCGAATTCAGATTCATTGATTGATGAAAAATGATTTGAAAAACAATCGCGTATTGCTTAAGATAAAGAGTTTTGCAATACGACCAATGTTTTATGAGAAAGATCAATTTTCAATCATAAATACCCTTTTGTTTTGAAAGATTAATACACATTCGATGCGCTAGAGAAAAGAATTGTTGAGCACATCGAATGGTTTTTCAAATTTATCCGTCAATCCGTTTCCTGGACCAAAGTTGATTCAAGATTGAATCGCCCCATTATTTCTATCCAGTTGTCACAAGCTTAATTCTTGAAGAATCTCACATGTCACCCACCAAGAGCTTTTTTTATGTTGGCTTTAGAAGGATTTCCATCTTCATCGTGAATATTTTTCTTATCACTAGGATGTTCTGGTAATATCACAAGGATAATGTGTAGGACTCTTAATATAATCTTACTTTCCACATTGTGTGAAACAGCAAGTCTTCATTAATTGTGTGTCCTAATGAGATTTGTGGATGCTCTCTTGGCTTTAGACTAAATTGTGCATATTTGGTTTTCCTAATCGGAGAGTAGGGAGAGGGTCTCCTTCTTCAATATCAACAATCTCTAAGAGAAAGTCGATAGATGATGTAGGTTCTCCGTGAGAATGAAACAAGTCCTTTTAAGAGAACTTGAGTAGCTTGGGAAGTTTACTGATGTGCGTCACTGGGTCCGTGACGTCTTGTCTTCAATACTGGCGTTACCTTAGTAACCACCAGTAGCATATGTATTGAACCCGGTTTCTGTCCTAAGGTTGAATTATTGGAGGGCTATTTCTTTTAACCCTTTCACTTTTCATTTCTTTTTCATTCTTCAACCCCTTCAGTGCTTACCGAGACTTCATAACTAGAACCTTGTTGGGTTTATTCCAGTTCTAGCTCTTTCTCAGTTGGCACTCTTGCCTTATTCTCACTTTTCTCCTTTTTTCATCATACCTAAAGACTTTTACACTATCTAGTAGATTGTCCCTGGGTAGATCCCTTCAATTCTGGCGGGATCGTGGGAACTAATACCTAACCTTACCAACCTTATATCTCCAATGCATAAAGTAAAATGGTCGGTCCTTTTGGTACAGTTATTTCTGCCTCGAAACCAAATGAAAACCATTTGAAAATCAATCAAAGTACTTGTGATATAGAATCAAAGCATTTAGTACCTCAATTGTTTTTGATCTTTTAGAAATGCTCCCCCTCAACATGTGCATCGAGAATTATAAATCATTTTGGCACATGGAGGAAGAATCCAATGAAATGTTAGATTGAAAAGCACCAAATCTTGATAACATTTTCTAAAATGATCATCATCTCTCCCCCGATCAAATCTTGTATTTAGATACTTTTAGATAAAACATTTTTGGGGAAGGATGTGGTTTTCATTTACTTGCTCCCCCTCAATATGTGCTACGAGATTCGAAAGATTTGTGCACATATTAGAGAGAACCCGCACTTTGAGTCAAATCTAACACATTTGAATCCTTTTTGGTTTTAGATAAATGCTCCCCCTTAACATGTGCATGGAAAATTTGAAATCGTTTGGCACATGTAGGAAGGAGTGCCTTTTATTACATTTCTAAAACACTCACCGACTTATCAGTTTATTTTCGATTTAAATCACAAACTCTCCCCTGATCACAATTTTCAAACCCTTTGAGATTTGGGATCCCAATTGATTTAAATTATTTTTAGAAATCATTTTGAGGAAAGATGTGACTTAGTTTTAAAACACTTGACTGATAAGGATCAGATTTTGAAATATAAATCTCCATTGATCTAACATGCTCATGTACCATTCGTAAAATGTTCCGATTTTGTACCATTTGTAATGAAAACTCAAAGTTAGCATGGTCTTGATCCAATTTTGGACAAAATGTTCTTTTTGATTCAAAAATATAGAACATGCTTCTTTTGATGCCAATTGTTTGAAAATATCTTTTTTGAAAAATGTTTGAAATCATTCTTCCCCTCAATCAATGACCAGAGTTGTTGATTGAATGTTAGAGATTTTGACAAAAGATAATTCCAGATGATTTTCAAAATTAAGTCCGAGTTATTTTCAAAGCAATTTATTTTTTATTTGAAGAAAAGTATTTTCAGAAGAATATCTAGAATGAAAAACATTTGTAAGGAAACATTTGTCTTTTTGGCGACAAATGTTCCTTATGAACTTTTGTTATTAGGATCAGAGCTTGATATTTTAAATTTGATTAAGCATAGCTCTGTCCTTTCTTTAAAAGCAGCTTACAGTCTGAAATAACTGCAAGCCATTATTTTAAGCCCGTGTTACTGCCTGAAATGACAGTAAGCCATCTTTTTGAGACATGATTTGGAAAATATTTACACTTTCTGCTTGAACTTCACCTAAAGTCTCGTGCCATTGTTGAATCACATTTCTAAGACCGTAGATATTATCGATATCAGAAGACATGCCTTTGAGAAAACAATATTTTCGGAATTTTCTAAGATTTTCAAATTTTTATGGGTTTTTTTTTTTTTTTTTTTTTTTTTTTTTTTTTCTGAAAAGTTTATATTTTTCTTTTTTCTTTTTTTTTGGTTTTATATTTTTGTATTTTGCTTTTTCGATAAAATATTTACAAAGAATACGTGAAGAAACTCCTTTACTCATCTTCTTCCTCCTGAAAACGTTTGAGTGTTTCCGGCTGTAGACTCTTCAAGCTAAGTCGTGGGAGAATAAACTCAAAGCGTTCTCTAGAAAGAGCTTTTGTGAAGATGTCTGCCAGTTGATATTCAGTCCTCACGAAATACAGTTCAACCACACCTTTCTCTACTTGTTCTCTCATGAAATGATGTCGAATGTCAATGTGCTTTGCTCTTGAGTGTTGGACATTGTTGCAGCAGAGAGCGATGGCACTTTTGTTATCACAATACAGAGGAACTTTGTTAAATACAAAGCCATAGTCAGATAATTAGGATCTTATCCATAAGATTTGAGCACAATATGATGACATGGCTATGTATTCAGTCTCTGTAGAGGATATGGATGTACTCATTTGTTTCTTTGAAGACCAGCTCACTAACTTATCACCCAAAAACTGAGCACCTCCTGAAGTACTTCGACGAGTATCTTGACATCCTGCATGGTCAGCATCTGCATAGGTTGTTAGTGACATACCGGTGTCCTTCCGATACCAAAGTCCCATGTTAATGGTTCCTTGGAGGTACCGAAAGACCCGTTTAACCGCTTCAAGGTGCTTTTTGGTAGGCTTAGCCTGGTATCTAGCACACATGCATACAATGAACAGAATATCAGGTCTACTAGCTGTGAGGTACATCCAATCATACTATGATATTTTGTTTGATCAATCGGGATCCCCGAGTGGTCTTCATCCAGTTTTGTTCGTTCCACCATGGGAGTGTCAACAGGGTCACAAGAATCAAATCCAAATTTCCTTAAAATTTCACTTGCATATTTAGATTGATTAAAAAAAATGCCCCCATGACTTTGTGAAATTTGTAATCCCAAGAAAAATGACATTTGTCCCATCATTGACATTTGAAATTTATAGTCCATCTCTTTAGCAAATCGGTCACATTCATTAGGGTCGGTCGAGGCAAATATAATACAATGTAGGATCAACAGCTCCTTTGTAGAATCCGTTTGCCAAAAGGAACTTTGACAAAGTATCGTACCATGCCCTAGGAGCCTGCTGCAAACTGTAGATGGCTTTCTTCAAGCGGTAGACATTAGTAGGATGCTCAGGATCCACAAAACCTTCGGGTTGACTAACATAGAGCACTTCTTTGAGATCTTCATTAAGAAAAGCAGTCTTTGCATCCATCTGAGATACTACCATATTCTTGCTAGCAGCATTAGCTAGGAAGATTATGATAGCCTCAGTTCATGAAACCAGAGAAAATGATTCCTCAAAGTCAATACCCTCCTCTTGTCGATATCCTTTAGCCACAAGCCTCGGCTTATTCTTCAGAACATCACCATGCTCATCAAGTTTTACTTTGAAGATCCACTTGAGAGCAATAATCATAGCACAATATGGAGGAGGTACCAATTCCCATACATCAAGACGATCGAACTCATGGAGTTCATCTTGCATAGCGTTATACCAGCTGTCCTTAGACATTGTTGTTTTGACATCTTTTGGTTCGATCTTTGATAGTATAGAGTTGAAGAAGCACCATAAGGCATCAGTGGCAAGTTGTTTTCTAGTGGATACCGGACGAGAAGGATTCCCAATTATATTATCCAATGGATGATCATGTGTCCATTTTCGGAGATGTTCATGTGGTTGTTGGTAAGGAACTGATGTAGCAGAGTTAGGATCCCCTGGTGAAGATGTTTCAGGAGTAGGTTCAGGGCCAAATATGTTACAAACGGAGCATCTTCTGGAGTTGCAAAGGGGTTATCTCCAAAAGAATTAGCAGATGCATTTTCTTGACCCACAAAAGATAATTGAGGATTCGAAGATGATGATGAATGATCGGTAAATGGTGCTTCTTGAGATAAAGACATTGAAACAGATGGACCATTTGTATAGGTTGGAACAGGAGCAGCTACAGTTGGTGGTGCAAAAATATTATCAGCTGGAGGCTCATAGTATTCATCAAACATTGGATCGAAAAATTTCTTCAAATCTTCTTCTGATGGTGGTACATAAGGAACTGCAGGAGAATAATTTTGTACAAGACCTGAACTAATGGGTCCAGGTGAAAAAAGTTGAGATGCGGGTCCAGAACTGGATTGTCCAGGAACCATTAGCTCAGTCAGCTCATCAAATGTAACGTGAATAGTTTCCATAATGTCTCGGGTTCTTTTGTTATAGATTCGGTAACCCTTCCGATTAGGTGCATAACCAACGAAAAATCCAATATCAGCTTGAGCTTTCAACTTTCCCAAATCTTGAACATCATTGGTTGGATAACACAAAGCTCCAAACACACGAAGAAACGAAAGATCTTGTTTTCTGTTGTGAACTAATTCGTATGGAGTTTTTCCATGAGTTGTAACATGCAGTGGCAATGGCTTCCGCCCAGAGAAACATTGGAGCCTTTGAATATATTAGCATAGTCCTTGCAGCTTCCACAAGAGTTCGATTTCGCCTTTCAACTACACCGTTCTATTGAGGAGTGCGTGAAACACTCCTTTGATGGCTGGTTTCAATGCTTTCATAAAACTGACTTAGTTTTTTGTTCACAAATTCAGTTCCATTGTCTGTTCGGATGATTCTAACTGTTTTATTAAGCCGAACATGCAATTGTTTTATGAGTTTTATGATGACTTATGGAGTTTCATCCTTTGATCTAAAAAACTTAACCCATATAAACCGAGAGTAGTCATCAACAACAACTAGCACATAATTCTTCCAATTTATACTTTGTACTCTCATGGGTCCGCACAAATCCATGTGAAGGGTATGAAGAACTTCCATATTGTAATTGGCAGGTTTGGGTTTGAGGGCATATTTTTATGATTTTTCCCAATTGACATGCAAAACAAAGATGATAGTTTTCATATTTCAACTGGGGCAAGCCTCTTACGATGTCCTTTCTAGAAATATCATTGATGGTTCCAAAGTTCAAGTGATTGAGACGACAGTGCCATAACCATGACTTGTTCTTAGACGCCTTTGACAACAAGCAAATTGGAGAAGACTTCATCATGTCTTTGATAAAGATGGTGTACAAATTAGTGCCACGAGTTCACTTTAAAAGCTCAACACCATATAATTCTCTAACGAAGCAAGAGTGTTTTCTGAAAGCCACTTCAAGATCAGAATCGCAGAATTGACCAACAAATAACAAATTATGACCAAGACCTTCCACATAGTATACCCGGGAGATCACACTGTCACCAAATACATAATCTCCATAGCCCATAATTGCCCCAAAGTGGTCATTCCCAAATCTAACAGTCCCGGTGAACTTATTCACGAAGTTCTTGAGCCGAGAGCGATCTCCAGTCATATGTTTTGAGCAGCCTGAGTCCAAATACCAAAGGACGATTTGTACGACCTGCATTTGAACACAGACAAGTATGGATAACTGGAAGCTTTGGATCCCCATGATAAAATGGGTTCCGATTGGTTAGTGCATGTAATCGGTATACCTACTGTATTTCTAGAAGCTATGTCATCATTAATGGTGGAACCAACACTAGTAGTGACAGTGGACCTATTGGAAGTATGACAACTTCTTAAAGGTATGATTCTACCAATAGACTTCTATTTCTTAATCGGCACAGATCTACACTTTTTAGAGCAAAATTCATTAACTTTGAATTTACAGCCATCAGGTTTCCATTGATAACCCATATTACTAAACTTTTTCCCTATAGGATTCCAATAATTACTAAACCTTTTCCCTGTAGGCTTTCAGACTTCCTTAACCTGTTTAGCATTTCTAACGATTTTAACTGGAGATTTAACAACATTTCTCAAATCATTCACAGCACATTCATAATGATTACCAGAAACCAAACATTCATTATATGTTTTGCAAATAGTAGCAGAATTTGAATTAATTACAGTAAGCTTATAGCTAATAATAGAATCAACACGATTCATCTTATTCAACTCAAACTTATTATTCCTAGGGTGGTCTTCTACTTTCTTTTCTTGATCACTCTTAGCTCGTGCGGTCCTATCTTGCTTTATATTGTCTGAAGGCTTTGACCCGCTAGCCTTAGTGTCACTGATTGCTCCTGTAGAAGGAACGCTGGGAATATTAGTTGGTTTCACTAATTTTTGCTTTTCTGTTCTAGAAGTGTTGGGGTCTGAGACTTTTGTAGGCACATCAAAGGTCACATGCTTGACTTTAGGCATAGAACTGGGCATAACTATTCTATCTCGCCTAGTACCAGATTTAGGACATGTTGCAATTATACATTCTAAGAGTTCCTGAGATCGTTTGGCATATCAGCATGCATGCCCAACCGCATTATCAAGTGGTTTCTCTATCTGATCCTCTTCTACAATCTCACGGAGACTCTCTAAACTATCCTTAAGGTACGAAAGATAAGTTTCAAATGCAAATTCATTATTACTAAGATAAGGAGGAGTATACTTTACATTTACAGCATATTTAATACAAGCAGGCACCTTTGGTGCAACATTATCACCGCTAGTGATTGGCATTTTTCCTTTTACCTGATTCTTCAGATTCTCAATTTATTTTTGCAAAGACGTTATCTTTTCATTATTCTTGTCATGAGTGACCTTAATTGATTCATATAACTCTTTGAAATGCAGTTTAACCTTTTCATTTTCCGCTAAAAAACACTCATTTTCATGTTGTAAAACATCAATGAGGTTTTGAAGATGGAAATTTTGAGAATCTAAAGGAGGAGGTATGTGGGAGCCAGTCACTTCACTCAAATTACCCATTCAATAAGGAAATTAAGGCTTTCAATTTTTGGATCGTGTTGCAGTGAGCTTGAATCCGTTCATCACGAGAGTTTATTTCAAAATATGCATCAAACTCAGGAGCATCCGAAGATGTCTTGGCATTTGAAGTTTTAATTCTTTCTTCAAGATGTTGATATTTTAATTGTAAATCAAGATATTCAATTTCTAATTTAGAAAAATGTCTGACCATGTTATGATCATCCCTTTCAATTTTGTCATGCAATTTCGAATTTTTGGTTTCAAGCTCATTGACAGGATCTTGTGAGACTTTCAATGCAATCGATAAATCATGAAATTGAGAAGCAGTAATGGAATAATTCGTGACAGTATAAAACACATCTTGAGCAATACATCTAGAAATCAAATTCTCATTAAGGATGTGAATTTTCTTCCTCTCAATATCATTACTTGTAAGCTCACATTCATATGTTTTAACCTCGTTTTCCATTTCATTAAACATCTTTTTGATTTCGTTAACTTCCGTATCTATGGCCTTTTTAATACCCTCGAATTGTTCTTTTAGTTGTTTAAAGAAGGAATGACCTCAGTTAGATAACATTCTTTAGTTTGCTCAAAACCCCTTTCCTCTTCAGTAATTCGTGTTGGTGTGATTCTCTTCTTACACGTTTTCTCGAAATCAACAAATAGTTGGTAAACTACATATAAGCTAATTAAGGTTTTACTTTGAGTGGGAATATTTCTAGGCGCTAAGTGCATTGGTGTATTTGGAGGATACACTGTAGCTGGAGGCAATTTCCTAAGAGGAGGATTCTTTTCAACAAGTTCATCAGCTTTTCTCTTTTCCATATCTAACTTCCAAAACACTTGTTTAGGGGTTAACTGAGTCTAAGGTCACACACCAAGGATCCTCTCTTAATTTCTTTTCCATTTTCTCTCTAGAGGCATTTTCTAGTTCTATGTCCTCGTTAGTGTTCTCAACATAAGTTGGCTTTTGTCTAGGCTTAAGAATCGCACTACCATCATAAATCACATCATGAGATGTTTTTTTCTTTTCCAAGATACGCATGATTGAGGTCTTCTACAAGGCCAATAATTTGCTTATCACTTAATACTCTATGCTTAGTGATCATGTGAGCAGTCTGAATGGTGTTGCCTTGTATGTGCAACTTGTTTTCAAGTTTGTTCTTCAAAGTTTTAAGGTTGGAAAATCATTTAAAAGTTTTGATTCCTTTTCATTGAACTCCTGCTTAAGCACTTTTACATTTTCTTGAAGTTCTTGCTTTTGCTTTACAGTTTTATTAAGTTTCTATTGTAAGAAATTTAACTCTTGTTTTAATGTTTCTTCCCTTAAATTACCTTTTCTGATTAATGTACGCATTTGGCAATCCATTTCCTGCTCATGTGTGGTCAGCTCAAATTTAGCACATTGTTCATAGATGGCAATTTGATCCTTATAGATATTTAGCTTAGTGGTCATGGAATCATTAGGCACATAATCAGTGTATTCATCAAACATACATTCATCATTGATGGCAGAAGATTCATCACTTGGTACAATAAGACTTTCAATTTGCTTCACATATTGATCATATGGGACAACATTGCTATTACCCATATTTTCAATATCTTATTCAATTACTTCTATTGATTGTACTTCGTTGTGAATCTTCTGCACATCAACCACATCATATAGTTTTAGTAACTCTTATATGATTGAGTCCTTGGAGGGATCGGCTTGTTGAGGTGATGAGACCATTGGAGAAATATTTGCCATAAAGATGGTCTGTGTCGTTGGTTCATCATCAACATCAGAGTCAAATGCATCACATTCTGCAACTTGGAAGACATTATAATTGTTCTGTGCCAAATCATGCACTGGTTATTCATCCACATCTGCATCATATGTTTTGGCATTCCCCTCAGCAAGAAACATCAACTCTTCCTCATCCAACACAGCTCTACTATATTGAGCTTGCACCAGCAGCATCTTATCCCTGAAGTACTCTGCATTCTATGGGTGTTTTGGCTTAGTGCAGTTCCTAGCAATGTGTCCTTAACCTCCAAACTTTTAGCACTTGATTGATTTCCCTTGACCCTAAACCGTGATCCTTCCTCGGTTCTGATTACCCACATAACCAGCTCCAGCTCCAACATTCCCATAACCAGTTCTAGCTCCAACATTCCCATAACTAGTTCCAGCTCCTACATTCCCTTGTGCATTATATGGTGGATTCACATTCTGCCTTCCTTGCACATTTTGAACCACAACCCTTCCATCTTTTATAGTAGCATGATTATGAAGATTAGATGCGGTTCTGAGATGGTTGTTGGTGTGGGGAAGTAAGTTTCTATTTTGTTGAACCATTAGGGCCAGTTGGTTTGCAAGGTTTTCAATGAACATGTCAGATGGGTTATATCCTGGGTCTGGAATAAGTTTGTGATTATGTTCCTCAGTAAGTATGACTTATGATGCTTTAGTACTTACTTTCACATTAGACAAAAATGCAGTTGAGTCATTTGAAGAGCTTGCAGCAGCATTAGGGTTGAACTTCTCCATGATCATACGTTCGAATGGAACATGCTTCTCATGTTGAAGTAAGTAAGCATACAGTTGTTCATAGTTGGTGTTCCTCAATCCTTTGTTCAATTTGAATGCAGTAACAAATTTTTGCCATTCAGGGTTCATGTTGTTTACGAACTTGGAATTGAGTTGGATATTTGGCATTGTCATTTTGATGTTCCTCATATCATTCACAAGTTTGTGAAACCTTACATGATATTCAGTGACACTTTCCCCTGGGTTCATCTTAAAGCTCTCAAAGTCATCATACAGTTGTGACTCTCTATCTTCCTTAGTCAGTTCTGAACCAGATAGAAGCATCTTGACATTATCCCAGACTGCCTTGGCCTAAGTATTGTGATTAATCAGCTTGTAAATGTCTTTTGGTAAACCTTGAAGTATAATGTTTGAAGCTCTAATGTCGGCATCATATCTCTTCTTCTCCTTATCATCAAGTTCATCATACATTCTTGGTCTATCCAACCCCAAAATGACGGTTCCATCAGCTGCAGTTTCAATAACATCTCTGGTAGTTCCGATTTGAAATGGTCCTTCATCAATTGACTTAATGATGTTAACACCATTCTCTTTGCCCAAGCAATACAGTCTGATTCTCTGTGCCCAAGAGTCATAATCAGTTCTATCAAGCATATGAGAACGAGTATCGGACCCTGCAACTTAAACGTCACCAGCAACGGAAGAGGTGATTGTAGACATGATTCCTAAGTACACGGGATTTTACTACTCTTTGATTAAACCGGGAAATAGATTCTTTCACTGGATTTTACTAAATCAAGAGAAAACCGTAAAACTTAACACAAAAGAAATGACAAGTCTCGAGTGACAAATCGTAGTGAACCAAATTGCAGCAATCAAGTCGCAGGATTACCAAACCGCTTTAATCAAGTCGCATTTATTCGTACATCTATTTCTCGAATGGAAATTTCCCAATAGTCAAGGTAGTGCCCGCCCATTATGTCTCGCCCGCCTGCCGACCCATGAATTCTTCAGAGCGGCAGGCCATGATTGAAATAGGAGTGAGTTCGATAGGAAGCTTTTGAAAACATATGCAGTAGAGTAGACTCATAGTGGGCTAATTCATGAATTGAATCAAATGGTTTGATTTTAAAGACCAATTATTACGCAGATAGAAGACAAACCTAGATAGCTTTTTTTCTACAAGTCATCTCGAGGCTACAAACGCATCCAAGCATTTTTCCGTCTGAACATTGGGACAGTAACGAGAAAAATTCCCCACTCCTCCACATCAAATCGCAGCATTCAAATCGCAGGATTTACAAACCGCTTTAGTCAAGTCGCAGAATTAACAAATCAAAGCACTCAAAACGCAGGATTTACAAACCGCTTTAGACAAGTCGCAGGATTAACAAATCGCAGCACTCAAAACGCACCTATTATCAAACCACATAAATTAACAACCCGCTGAGACAAATCGCACAACCTATCAACTCGCAAGGGGACAATAGTACACCCACTACTTGTCCTTTTGTCCTTTTTTCTTTTTCTGCTCAAATCGCACAATGAATAACAAATCGCACTGGTTTTGATCAAATTGCATACAAAAGTGCTCAAACCACGTCGATAACAGGATCAAACCGCAGTAAAAATGAAACAAATCGTATACAAAATCAGGTCAAACCGCACAAAAGAAACATCAAACCGCTGTCAAGAAACTGTGTACGAGACTCAAACCGCATCCAAGAGAACTTCAAAAAACCAAACTTTTCAAATCACAGCCACTACAACCAAGATGAATCTAGCCTTCCAAACCAAAAATTAAACAACTATGATGATCTTAAACACAAAAGTACAATCAAAATCCAAACTTTAACATTAAATAAGATCAAAATGTTGAAAATGTCTCTAAACTCATTCAAACCCAAAACTTATGAAAACCACTAAGAATCCAAGAACATGTAAAGTAGATGATCAAACCATGGCTCTTGATACCATTTGTAACATATTGGTTTTCACAAACACACAATCACAAGATCAAAAGGTTCGAATGAGGTTTGTTCTAGAGAGAGTAAGTGAAGAGAAATGAGAACTTCTAGTAAGAGAAAGAAAAATGCATTATGAAGCTTCAACCCTTTGCCTTGCTAGGTAAAGGGTATTTATAGTGTCTTACAATAAACGCTACCTACGGGCTGTGGATCAGGCATACAGTGGGTAAAGACCCGTCCGTCCTCCACGGTGTTACTTATCTAACTACTAACTATATCTAAATGGCTACGACTACGAGCTTTCTAACGAATACATATACTTGAGATGACTGAGTCTTTAACTACCGGGTTTTGTAAATCCCAACACCACTCTTAGTGATCGACACTCTACTTACCAACTAGGCAACACTGATCGGGTATACTGCTTGTTAGTGTTTGTTATAGGTTAGGTTGGCTAAATATAAATTTAAAACTTACACAAAAAGACCTATACACAACAGAATACATCAATCACAAAAATAATATTTCATTGTTTTCTCTCACCACTTTATAAATACTACTTTTCAAAATCAATGGCAACCACAAAAGCAATCAAATACGCACCTCATGTCGAATTTAGCTACGAAGTGTCATAATTTTCAAAAACAATGTTGTTCGTAACTTTGCCTATCCAGAATCTTTTCCTTTTTCAAAAACATGGAAAAGTACCTTCAAAACTACTTCTTATCAAATGCTTTCACTAAAACCCCACCAGTTATCTATCATAACTATCTTAGAGAGTTCTTGTGTACTGATGTTGTTGAACCAGCAAAAGTCACCAAGAAATCTCTCACCAAGTTCATAGTGAATAGTGGGTCAAAACCACTAACTTTAGACTAAAAGACCTTTATAAAAACCATTGGGCTTGATTTTTGTGAAAATTTTGAAGCAAACCCTACTTTTGATGAAGTAAAAGTTAAGTTACTTTTGTTGAGACCTCATGACAAACTACACCCTGATGTGGCCCCAGGAACCCTATTATCAATAACTCTATCTTTAAAAACTTGGTTCCCTGCTGTTTGGAGGGTCCTGATGACTTTTGTCATTCAGGTCCTTGGTGGAAACAAATCCTCAAAGGATCAATTGAACTCTAATCAACAAATGACAGTGTTCAGCCTCCTGACAGGTACAAAAATTGACATTAGAGAAATCATCTTTAATGATTTAGTTGCCAAGCTTACTGGAAAGACTAGGATAAAAACATGTCTTATCCTAGGTTCATTTCCTGTGTTCTTGAAGGTCAACTGGGTACTGAGTACGTTCATACACAGGGTTATCTCCCTGATGTCCTACACAAAACTAGCTACTCACGAGACTCCCATCAGGTTACAAATGTTGACCTGATTACATACATGATGGAGGTAATTCAGGAAGAAACTGTTCAGTCTTCACTTCCTTCACCTTCCAAGAAGGAGAAGAAGAAGAAGAAAAAGATAACTCAGAAGGTGACATAACCCATGTCACTCGCCAGTAAGACCTGTGGAGCACAACCTAAGAAATGAAGGCATGAAAAGTCTGAGCCCAAATAGACCACCCTTGAGAGACCCAGCATCACAATTACCTCAAACAACCGCCAATCGAGAGCATGGAGAAATTACACTCAGTGTCCTCGGGCAAATCCTCTAAATCCACACACTCTGCTGACATACACAAGTTAGTTGAGTCTGGATCATCTCAACCCTCACATCCCGCTAACGTTCCAAGTAAATCACAACTTGGATCTAAGGGAGAAAATGGTCCTTAATCTTCAGGAGGACAGCACTACTCTCCTGAGAAGGGGACCCACACCCAATCACATCTTGATGATGGCACTCGTACATTGCAACCATTGATTGAGGGAGTAAAACAGGGACTTAAATCTTCAGAGGGGAAGAACAACCCTGATGGAAAAGGGTCCCTTAAATAATCATTGGTTACTGATTTTCTTTCAGCGACTGGCTCTAAGGACCATGCAGATAAAACCCAATCTACTAGATTATAGGGATCAGAACCAGACCACAACAAAGGCAAGACCTCTTCTGAGGTGGAGCCGTATACTAACCCTTCATCATTACCATCATTTGCTGACTTACAAATTTTTATGAAGGAAGAGTCAGAGGATGAAACTACAGACTTTGAACATGATGAACTCTTGGAGGTTGGGGATGACATAGATACTGATAAACCCACTCACACTAAAGGGTCTTCTAAGCCTACCGAATCGCAACAAACATCTCCTCCTTCTAATGCACAACAACAACATGGCTCTCCACCATCCTCTCCTTCACATGAAGCTCGGTCCTTTAATTCTTCTTAATCAGATCCTTATAGTATGAAGAATATATATGACAAAAAGCCAGTAACTGAAAGAGCCTTGGCTCATCACTTTCAGTGGATTGTTCAATGGCTCAGTGATTCATTGTAAGATTAGATGTGGGAAAATCATACTGAAGTTGTTGCCTCATATGCTGATCTAAAAGCTGAATTGGAAGAGTTCTATGATCTTACAAATGAGGATAGGGATACTTCAGATAAAGCAGTCAATGAAGTGCTAAAGTCTATTGAAAAGCTGGCTACTGACCACAAATCACATTTTTTAGCTATTCTCACCAGTCTCTCCAAGATTCAGGAAAAAGTTGACGATGGTTGTGAACTCTTAAAGAAGCTAATTTCTTCATGGATACTTGCAAGTCCACTTCCAGCAACCTTCTTGAACTCATCAAACTACCCAGGGAAGGAAACATTACCAACATGAAGACACTTTTGGAGTATATTATCAAAGCTGTCAATGCCCAACAAGTTCAGCTCAACACAATCGTATCTTCATATCATACTCTCACTAGAAAGCATAATGAACTAATCAAATGTTACACTGCCAAGATCACCCACCTTTCTGAAGCTCGATCTCATATGAAGACCGACCTTTCCAGCTCAAAGAATGATAACATCAAATAGTCCAGAATATTAAGTGTCAATTTCCCCCGATAATGCTCGTTATTTATATCATTTATATGGATTTACGCTTGCTTTCCATTGTTTTCCACTTTCAGGTAAATTACGAGCATTGGAGCTAAAGAGACGCGGAAATGGAAACATTACTAAAGATTTATCACAGTATGCCTATTTTGAAGAAGTTACGGCGTAACTCATCTCTCACATTACGCCGTAACTATTGCGTGACCCAGAATACCAACTTATCAAGAGGTTACGGCGTAACTCTTTCCAAAGATTACGACGTAACTCCATTAGGTCAAAAGAGGTTCCACGCCGCTGTTATTTATGTCGTATCTACTGCATCACTTACGACGTAACCGAGTTTATTGAAGACTACGGCGTAACCACTTATAAGTTTACATCATAACTAGCAGATCTAGTGCATTTACGAAGAAATAGAAGGTTATGGCGTAACTCCTATATTGGTTACGCCGTAACCCAGACCTGGCCTATAAATACCCCACGAATTCCAGCATTTCTAATCATCCCATTCCACACACAACACTCTGAGAACGTGGGAAAAAGCTCAAGGCAGGCCTAGGGGATCATACAGAGCTGTTTCCAAGGGAGAAGTCACACCATTACGATAAGCTTTAGCGTTTTATATTTCTTTTACATTCAATTCATGTATTTCGTACCTTTGAATATTGAATTGATTTGCATGATTAATATGAGCGGCAAAGCACCCTTTGGTGCTAGCCTAGTTATGATTCCTTAATTGTTTTGTTTGCGTTTACCTTTACTTCCGTACAATTATTTCTAAGTGTATGCATGCATAGTTCTTTAGTAGTCACCCTTGGTTCGGTAGTTTTGAATGGCGGTAGAGGCCAATTGCTTAGGAGATATGACCAACTGACCCTAGGTGAGCGGACTGAGACGGGAAGGGTAAGATATGACCAACTGACGACCCTTTCTACTTGTGCGATTTGACCAACTTATCACCTATCCTTTGGATGAACTTAAGAATTGGGGGGTGTAGTGTCTAAGTTCCTAACGGCCGGGCACTCACTATTTAGAATCTATCATGTAGCGGTACTTAATGACTTGGCTTAGGGGACTAGGAACAACAGGACTTATGACGGTGCGCCTGATTTCTCCTGTGGTGGCATCTTTGCTGATAGGTTAGGGCGAATTGACCAAATGTTGTCCTCTCGAATTTGACCCCACCAGAAGTAATTGAAAGTAGGTAGACGTAGACATAACTAGCTAGAAGGATTGACTAGGTTAGCACCACTATTCCTATATTGATTTCCCTTTACCATTTATCTGCTTTTATTTTATTCTACATTAGTAGTTTAATTAACTAAATCCCTATCGAAACCATTATTATTCTGTGACAGTTAGACTTAGTAATAAGCCAACACACATAGCTCTTGGGACGACCTTGGCTTTACCATTTACTACACTACACGCGACCGGTTACACTGCCCGTTAGTGCATTAGGGTAGACCATAGGTATAGCGAGACACTATAAATATTAAGATCTGGTCAGTAAAACCTGCATCAAAGACATACACCTCTGATATGAATTCCGTGATCACTGAAATGTTTTAGATGTTTAAATCCTCTACCTCTCAGTCTGCAAGATAACCTTCCAAGTAAACAGTTGCTTCCACTAAAGCTCCAGCAACTATTGAGGAGGAGAATTTAATCTCATTCCCACCAAAGAAGCCAACAATTCTGATACGGCAATTGTAACACCCCAACCCGACAAGGGTAGAAGTGCCACATTCTGGTGTCATATCAGAACATACAAATAAAATTTTACAAGCGGAAGTCTTAACGAAAACGTACCAAGTCATATAAACAAATGACTTACAAGGAAAATTACAAAATCCAAAATTAAATAAAATCCCAAAACAAAAGTTCTTCAAAATAAGTCCCAAAGTAATATAGTCTCACACAGATAATAACGATTCCGGTTCTAAGACATAAGTATAAATAAATTTTTATCCTCTTGCATAAATAATCTATAAGTTAAGTGTCTACGTAATTAACGAGCTTGACATATTTACGTATTTCACAATTAATAAGCTTGAGGGGCAATTTAGTCATTTAACACGTTTACGATTTTTAGGGTTTTACAACTCTTCCCCTCTAAAAGAAGAATTTTCGTCCTCGAAAATTGAAGTCGCAGTGGTACACAGAAACGTATGAGTTTAAGGCAGACGTAGCAAAATATAGTCTCACACAGATCATAACGATTCCGGTTCCAAAGCGTACAGAACTTATACATAACAGATGTCGGTGAGAATCTCACAAAGATGTATAGAATTTCAAACGAACATGAGGATTGACAAATAACGGATATGAGCCCTAGTCCATTCACGTACCAACCCAGACATTTCCCAAGATGTCGTATGTTTTCAATAAGGTCAAATTATATGATCTCGGTATTATTACGTTGATCAAGCGTCATAATACTTGCATCACATAACAAGTCCTTATTGTCATCATATTCTTTCTCGGGTCATGACAAACCACATAACCAAATATCAAAACAAAATAGATAACATACAGGTAGCAAGTAACATACCAAAACAGACCAGATCACA
Source organism: Chrysanthemum seticuspe (assembly GCA_019973895.1). Lineage (NCBI taxonomy): Eukaryota > Viridiplantae > Streptophyta > Magnoliopsida > Asterales > Asteraceae > Chrysanthemum > Chrysanthemum seticuspe. Next base: position 161,310,518 of record BPTQ01000002.1, read on the forward strand.
TATATACAACATATACCACATCAAAACAACTTAGCATACCACAAAAGAGAGGAGGCCACCAACGTGCTCGAAATGGTTCCACGTGACTCATTACTGACGATCCAAAAATAAAGATGAGACATTACCAAAATGCTAAATCATAAGACTTCACAATTCAAACCGAGTTCTGAACAAATCAAAGAAAAGCAATACCGATCAAAATCACTTAACAAAATATCAAACCGCCTCAAAACGCATGACAAACGAATCGGAGTAACACAAGTCGCGCCCAAATCATATGAAGTAGATGAACCTTCTCAGCCACCGGCTGAATCTTGTCTCCGTCTTTTGCGTCTTTGGTTGATCCGTCCAGCTTCCTCCAGTAGTATCCTGATGTCTCCAGCAGCACGGCAGTCGGGTGTGGCTTCTGCTTCACGAACCTCTCCAGCTCAGGGACTGTTACAGCAACGCAGGGTCGGCACCATCTTTGTCTCCACAGTAGTCTCCATCTAACGATCGACAAACAGATGTGCGAAGACAAAATAACAAAATTCGATGCGAAAAGAGGAAGACCAAATCAGTGAAGACAAACGAATATCAAAGTTAAATCTGAACGACTATCAAATGAATCGGAGAAGATCAGAACAGACGGAAGCCTAGTGTCTAACCAAATCCTCACAGGTCAATCATAAGGTCAACAAGACGAAACCTCTGCTCTGATACCATAATTGTAACACCCCAACCCGACAAGGGTAGAAGTGTCACATTCTGGTGTCATATCAGAACATACAAATAAAATTTTACAAGCGGAAGTCTTAACGAAAACGTACCAAGTCATATAAACAAATGACTTACAAGGAAAATTACAAAATCCAAAATGAAATAAAATCCCAAAACAAAAGTTCTTCAAAATAAGTCCCAAAGTAATAAGGTACTAGGGTTGGTCTACTCAGATACTCTAACTCTCAGCCCATCGAAGCCCATCTTCAAACCTAAAACCTGTCGCAGGAAAAGAAATGCGGCTGAGCTTAAAGAGCCCAGTGAACAGATATAACAAAACGAAAGCTAAATAAAATCAAAAATGCGAAATGAAATAAGGAAACTGATAATAAGGTCGCAGCGAAATGAGAACAAAGAGTCAATGAGGATCCTGCAGAACACAATTATACAGATATCCAAAAATAACAGATAACAAGGAGGACGAAGCAAAGCAAAGCATCGATGATATAAATACAAGCACATACAAACCAGGCATACGAGTACTGAAACATAAGCAAGCATAGCAGACGTCGTATCCACTCAACATATATATGGCATACAATCAATTCAGGAAATCAAACGACATACAAGTCAAACAGAAATCTAAAGGCAAGCGGAAGCAATTAATTAGTTAGCGAGCATGGAAATCACACAAGTCAAAAACCCTTAGTTGTAAACATAACCAGTATCATAAGAGCGGAAGTACTAACAGCAGTCAAAACATGGCAGTCACACGTAACAAGTAGGAAATACAGTATGAGCATTATAATTAAATGAACTAGGGACATAGCAGGGCAATTAAACAAGTTAACAAGCCAGACGTCGCAAGTTGAACCATTTACCCAAGCAAGCCGTAGCATAGACATAAATGTAAACATGGCAGGCAATCAACTAGCAGATAAGGATACAACGGATAGTCATAGTCCACGAGATTAACTGAACGAAGTACACATGATAAACAGACAAAACTATTGATTACACACTAGCATGGTCACCAGACAAATCAGATGGTCACATAACAGTGCGATCACATATCATCAGATGACAACAGGTAACTCAGATAACCGCATATTAATCACATCATAGCAGGATAATCAGTAGTCACATAAAACATAAATAGCATAATCAAATCCAATAAACATATAATAACCCGGTACGCGAATGGAACGATAGTCTGAAGTAACGGAATAAGAGTATGACAGATCAATGTAATGGAATGTATATCATGGTAGTAGAGTGAGTCACATAAGGGTATTGGGTAAAGGACAATCAATACAGGATATGGGCATTGGGGAATACGAAAGGTACAATATAGGTGTATCAATAGTGTAAGGTCTGTCAGAAATCCATCCCGAGCCAACAAAACAAACCAATATCAATAGTAGCAATAGTCGCCAATAGTATCCAATAGTAGCCATTGTATTCGGATGGGTGACCTCGGAATACCAAACCAATAGGAGGGGAGACCTCAGTAACCAATGGAGTAGCTAGCTCCCAAAATGTGAGGGGGTGTATTGCACACACGCACCGCATCACCAAAACATATCATATCATATCAAATGCAAATCAAATCAAATCTAGGATGCATCCATACGCCCCCGCAGAACATAGTGACCAAACATATATCTTGAGCTCATAATCATATAACAAAAGGGGACGATGTGTAACATCACTCGTACACACTAGAGTCATGCCATTTGTGCATCAATGACACGGACATGGAACCCCCATGCCTAGTTAATGGCTCGGGTATCAAACTGACAGGTCAGACAAAGGTTCAAAGTGTAGCAATGTATATGTCTTCATATGCAAAGGTGCAACATCAATAGCTCACAATTCAGAGGTTCATAACAATAGTTCAATATCAAGGTCCAATATCAATATCTCAATATCAAAGGTTCAAAAGCATAGATCCAATAGTACAGGTCAATAGCAACAGTTCAGTAGCAAAGGTTCAGTAGCAAGGTTCAATAACGGAAGTTCAGTAACAGTGGTTCAATAATAGAGTGGTCAATAGCAAAGCAAAGATTCAATAGCAATGGTTCAATAACAATGGTCAAATAGCAAAGGGATCGATATCAAAGATTCAATATCAGAGGGTCAATAGCAGGGAATTATAGCAATGAAATATCAAAAGCAAAATAAAATCGAGGGATCAAAAAGTCATGAGAAACCCCTACTGAAAAGGGATAGAATATCTGTACCTTAACGCCAATGAAAGGAAAGCAACGAATGAACAAACACGAAGACACAACGTCACGCCTTCTTCAATGAATTTACACGAATTACGGTTCGCATAATAATTATTAGCTCATTTAATGTCGTAACGGATTTTTTTGTATTTACTATTAACCTATTAGGGCTTACTTAAGTTAAGTGATCAAAACATATGTTTAAGGTTGGTTAAATGTCTTCTTACTTAATGCCTGGCCCAATTTAGGGTTAATGTACGAAATTATCAAAGTTCAGAGTTTAAGCTGTAATTAATATCATTAATGACCAAATTATTACACACTCTTAGGGCACGTTTGGTACGAGAGAATGCCATAGAATGGAATCGTAATAGAGAATTGAATTGTAGAGAAAGTGAATCATGTTTGAGAAAGAATAACGATTCTACTGTTTGGTACAAATAAAGAATGTGTGTGCTATAAAACACTCTCTTGTTTGGTTGTTGTATATAATACATGAATAAAAATGAATTTTATCATTTAAATTTTCGTTTTAAACATTTAATTACCTAAATTATCATTAAAATAATATGATTATTTAAATTGCTACTTTAACCTTTAGTCGCAAAAGCAATATTGGAGGATCTTTTGTTGGGTGCAATTCGTAATAATGTGCACAATTAAAAATTAATTCTAATAATATTTATTTATAATAATTGTGGCGAATAACCCAAACATTAAAAGAAAATGATATTAGCATTTGAATAACTGCTTTTATAAGAAAAGGTTAAAATACAAACGTTGATATGAAGATTTGATATCAACATATCAATTTTTGTATTTCAAAAAAATAAAAATAATAATAATAATAATAAAATAAAATAAAAAATGAAATGAAATAAACAAAACATTTGAAGATAATTTAAATTTTTTTTATTATACGAAAGAATCAACCATATAATGTCTTCCCTTTTGTTCACCAATTCTCTCCTTTCTTCACTATTTTAAGATAATGGGGAGAATGAAAAGAGAATCAAATATTGATTCACCGATTCCATTCTCAACACAAACAAACACGAGAATGCTTCATCATTCCGTTTCTCAGCTTTCCATTACATCGTACCAAACGTCCCCTAGAGTGTATCCGCTTTAAAAATGCTTTATACTTAATATGGATCAATTAAGCGTGAAACCAAACATACACACATGCAATTAATGAGACCACTCTACTTGAAATAGAAAGGCATACAAAATACGAAACAACCACGCACCGGTTTAACGAGGTTCGACAAACTCAAGTCTTTTACATATTTAATAAATCAACCCTTCAACATAGGTTTGAATGCATGTTTTAGATACAACAAGTTTCTTATATAAGACCCATAATTTATAAAATCAACATGTACTATCTACATACTTTAAATATAATAAGCTACATGCTTCATAGGTAGTAACAATACTTATATTTACTTCATCACATGCGCCTAAGACTCAAACAGAACACACCCACAATGCCACATGATTCGTGCATGATATCATACGTGTAACTATACTTCAATCTTTTAACCCTTATTATATTCATGCCTACCTACATGCTTTGAATATGGTATTACATCCAGACACACGCAAACACCAGGCCATGATCGACTCTTATGCGACACAAAAAAAAAGAAACAATCTGTCAAGAATGTAACCATATTCAATTATTCAAAACATGCATGCGCGATCACACTAACACATACAAAACAAGACCTGGTCGACATATGTAAAACCTATGCAAGCGATAACAGCCCATGAACTTAACAAAACACGACTCAATGCGAATCAAAAGGGCACATTTGCGAGACAACGAGGCATCACGAAACCAAACGTTAAACCATATACCTTCGCGAGACCAAAACAATTTTAACGAGACAGCAAGGAAACCAAAAGATTAACACGAGTAGCAAAACATGTTTATGATTATAGTTCTAGTGTGTACAAGTGAATGACAAAGGGGAGGACGTATGAATACCTTTGGGCTGCTTTAACGAAGCTAAAGAAGAAAACCAGGACCATCCAAAGTTTGAATCAAGCCATATGATCAACCATAGTTCATGTACACTTGATCACCACCACGTTCACAGCTCCTTCATCCTTTCTCCTCTGCTTGTTTTTCTTTGATTTGGATCAAATGGAGGAAAGAAATTAAGGTCTTGCCGTCATTTTAGGTTTAGGAGAAGTAGGGTTTTCTTTTGTTCTTCTTTTTGAATAGGTAAATGATAGGAATAAATGGGGTGATTGATGGAACGAAAATTATGGGAGAGGCGCGTTATCTTGGACCGAATATGGGGGGTTATTGACTCCATAAATGCAAATCAATTTACTATAATTATCATTATGTTAATTTTATTTAATTTAAATGTGTTAGTTAATATTTGGTTAATTTATATTGAAATCTTGTAAAAAAAAGTCCAATAACTTTATAATGTGTGATATATATTTTGTAGACATAAGTATAAATAAATTTTTATCCTCTTGCATAAATTATCTATAAGTTAAGTGTCTACGTAATTAACGAGCTTGACATATTTACGTATTTCACAATTAATAAGCTTGAGGGGAAAATTAGTCATTTAACACGTTTACGATTTTTAGGGTTTTACAGCAATTATTAAGGCAGTTGGTTCCTTACAAGAAATTTCCCTTTCAGTGTGAGGGGGAGCAGGCTGAGAAAATACCACTTGCCACTGAACCAAGGATTACTAAGATAATGAGCTTGAACCGGTCAAGCAGCTTGAACCCACCAAAGAAGGAAGTGAAATGGAAACTGATAAGACTGAAACCACTAAAGCTCTAAATTGTCACTCAAGTTGTTCCACTCCAAACCATCCTTCCTGAAATTGCAACAACAACAATCCCAGTAACAACAAGTGAAGCAACAACAACTATCACAGTAACAACAAGTGAAGCAACAACAACTATCCTAGGAACAACAACAGGTATGTTTGGTGTAATGGTCTTGGGCTTGAGCTGGAGCTGTAACTGGACTGGGGATGAGGCTTATATTATAAGCCGCAAGCTGAAGTTTATATTTTTGTCAAGTTTTTTGGCGAATTAGCTTTTGTAAAATCACATAAAAATACATCAAATTAAATTCACATATATTTTCATCTTTTACGTGATAATTTATTATATTTTTAGGGGTATTTAAGAAATTTAACTAGCTATAAGCACCTATAAGCCCATTTGTATGGGCTTGGGCTTATGAAGGCTTGTGGCTTATTTTATAATCCATAAGCCTCCATATCTCTTTGTGACAAACAAGACTTATTTTATAAGCCGGCTTATTTTAAAAGCCCAAGCCCTTATAAGCCCCCATAAGCCCTTTGCCAAACATAGCCAACATGTGAAGCAACAACAACAATATCAATAACAACAACAACAGCTCTGGTAACAACAACAATTCCACCATCTACTGCAAGCACAACAACTCCTATTATCACTGAAGCAAGAATCACAACCACCTTCCCTAAGTCTTCCTTCAGTACACCAAAGCTAGATGACAAGGGAAAGAAGATCAAGGAAACTGATGATTCACCTCCCAAACTTGTCAAGGTATCAAAGAAAATCAGGCCTTATCCAGATGCAGAGGGTCTGATAGAAATAATCTTGGAAAGTGGGAAAGTTTTCAGAGGCACTAATGATGAAGTGGCTACAATACTTGAAAGGGGGGAAAGATTAAGCATGAAATGCTCAGTGTTGGATTGTGGGAGTTTAAAACACACGTAAACGACTAGAAGTGTGTGAGCCGATGGGGGCACACACGATAAACACGAGAGTACGTGTCGAACGTATATTTATACTTGAATATATTACCAAATGTGCATGTATTTGACCCGATCACTGTGACGATCCATAGACTTGTCTAAGTTCTTAGTTGGGTCGGTTTTAGAGATTCCTTGGGCCATGTACTCTAATTGATCGAATAGAGGAGGATAGGCTTGGGCTTGTGACTTGTCAGCCAAGACAAAACCCAAGACAAAAGACGTTTGTTTTGACTATAAAACCAACAACATCCTACTTCTTATTATTAATGCATGTATGATATATCAATATAATATCTGTACTATCCCTAAGATTCTGATCCTAGTCTCCTGCTACTTTCTAAATCGACTTGTACCCAAGTCTATTAAGTTTTATTTTGGTTTCTAAACTTGCATCAATTCCATTGATCCAAGTGTTTAGATCTTATTCGATTGGTTCTCTTGTTTCATGTTCCTGGTTGAAAATATAAGAAACAAGTTATGGGTTTTTCTGTTGAGGTACATCTCGGACAGAACTAAGATATTATATCGGACAACAAAGCATAAAGATATCGGATACCTTTATCCGATATCGGGTAGGTTTTGTGTTACTGTTCATCGAACAGAATCTTATCTCGGGCAGAATAAGAAGCTTTTTCTTCGGGTTTTTCTTGTTCGAGTTATTCAAGTGATTTATCAAAGGGTTGATTGTGTATACGTTCTCGACTAGCTCTTTATCGAACGTACTTGGTTATCGTGTTTGTGTGTGATACTCTGCCTCCCTGTGCGTTTGATTGGAGCTACCGTGAACCATGATGATCACTACAGTGTCATTACCAAAAGTTTTTAAAACTAGTGTTACAAAGTTGTTTTGCATGCTTCTTTGTACACGACTTTTACCACATTTTTATGTGCATACCTATTTGTTAATATTAAGTCTATGCCACCCAACTATGGACACGTGCACTTGGATTGACTTCTTTGGTCAATAATGACAGCGGAAGACTAATTTGGGTGTTACTTGAGTGGAGATCATAGTCAATAATTATAGAAAACGACTCGAAAGAGACGTTTTATTAAAATAGTTATCATTCATCGAAAACTCATTGTTTGTTACAAAATATTGTAAATAGATCAAGTGTTTTTCCCAAAAGAAAGATCATGAGTTTGAAAGAAATGATAACTTTTATGTTTTACACCACCAGATAAGCCTTGCCATGCCCCGTTCCGCACCTTGGTCATAATCTTCACTGATTACCTGAGATAACATGCTTAAAAAGGTCAACAAAAATGTTGAGTGAAGTCCATAGGTTTAAAATAAGTTGAACACAAGTATAAGATCATGATCATTGTAAACTAACAATATCATAAGAAAATATCACAGATTATTATGCGCTAAGCTCATGAAACCAAGACTCAACTGCATACACCGAATTACCAGTGTACGTAAATATGCCCCAAAGGAGGTAATAGCCAATTACCTAAAGATATTCGATATGGTGCGTGTGACAACTCGCAATTTCAAGTCATTTCTCAAGTTTCACTATTTCAACATTTATTGTAAACTAGGTTTACGTGTTCCAAATTCGCGTAACCTTAATGGTTTAGCGGCGAATTCATGATCATATCATCACGAACATTTCATATGGACTAAGTTTAGTCTACATTTCATTAACATCATTTGCATCATATTAGTTCATTCATGATTTTTCATTTCACATTTAACGCGTAAATTTTATATTAAATAAACGTTATCGCGTGAGTTATTATTTTGAATATTTAATCCGTTACTTTCAAAAATGATCCCGACATATTTTTATACTTACATTTAGTTTATAAAAACTATATTTTTAGTTTAGCTAGTGTTTTGAATTTATTTCGTATATAAATCGTTGAATTTATATTATTACGACACTTTTCTTAAAAACTATACGATAATTATTTTATCACCCAAATTTCACAAGGAATGTATTTTTACAATTTTTATTATCTCATTACATTCTATTTTGATCTATTAAAAACTTACTTGTACCAAAAAGTTACCATTTACCTTTACTTATACATTTAACTACACATTACTTACACTTTTCTTAAAATTGTTACAAGTATATATTATATACAAGTAAAAAAAATATATATATATGTTTTACCAAATCCCTCCCCCTTGGCCGACAAGGGGAGGGTGGCATTAATGGATTGGCATGGTTATTGATTGTTAAAAACTTTACTCTACTTAAAAGACTTTCACATTCATTTTTCTCATACATGTATCTTAATAATTCACATAGTTAGAAAAATATTTCTCTCTTGGTTTTGCTCCTTCTTCAAACCGGCCACATCAAGGGTTTCAAAGGGGATCATCATTTTTTTTCAAGTTCAAGTTATTTACAACCTAGAATCACACTCTTTATTAGGTTTTGAAATAAAAACCAAGAGTGTTTAGGTTTAACCTTGGTTCTTATCACCTCATCATATTAACTTGTGAGCATGTTTCTTTTATTTTTCATGTTTCCTTTTCATTTCATATTCATCTCTTCATATTTGGTACAAACATGCAAGACATATGTTGATTTATACCATTTTTACATGATTTTTAGAAATATATATATATAAGGTCATCCTATAATTATCCCCTTGGTATACTTTGGTCTTGATGATGTTTAGGAACCCATGACACCCTAAGAAGGTGTATGGTAGGATTAGATTAGTTTTGGAGTTGATTTGAAGGGATTAAAATAGGTTTGGTACGAGAAAAACTATTTTCGATAAGTATGAAATGTGTTCTGTCCTTGTCTTGATTTTCTGGAAAATCCGACTGTAGGCACGACTTTTTGGCCTTGATATTTAGAAAATATACTTTAAAACGAATCCGTGGCCGCTTGAACGGATAAAAACGGAGTTATAACGAAGAAGTTATGAATTTTTAAAGTTTGACGACGAAATGTATATTTTTTTTTCAGAAAATTCAGCAAGCTGTTTTTACTTTGTTCGAGTCAAAAACGAGCCTTAAGCTTTGCAAATTATTTCGACTTATCAAAAATATATTAGTATACTTTGATACGAAGCTAAGGACGTATTATACGTAGAAAACGGATTTGAAACGACGAAGATATGCACGTTTTCATAAAATTGCCGTAACTATTATTTTCTGAAAAACTATATTATTTTTACGAGATAAGTATTACGGTAACTAAAACGACCATGTTAGCGGCTGTTTTTATCAATGATGTGGAACTTTTTGAAATGAAATGTCTTCTAATAAAATCAAGATCACCGAGCATATTTTTCAAAACAATCGACCGTTTGTATAGCGGAGTTGTAATAAATTAATTACGGTTGCTTAAACTTGGCCGAAA